>JAYKKM010000123.1:1315000-1455000 GCA_035772405.1 Chrysogorgia sp. JL179-B06 | reverse complement strand
TCATAGTATCAGCTGTTACAGTTTTCTCGTTGTCCGTAGCAACTTCTGATATTTTATTATTTATTTTCGTTCAAGTTTGAACTGGAAAAACGACGTGCAGGTGCAAAGTATTAATGCTAAGACTTCGACATTGTAATCAGTAAACAGACTACTAGATGATTGACTCAAATAAAAGCCGTACTGCATATACTGACAAGGTGACTCATAAGATGCTTTCTTCAGTGTAAAAACAAGTACCAAAACTTCTTGGAAGAAGGAAAGTAAGTTTTATATAGTTATCAAATTTATACAAATACGATAAATGACAGGCACACTAATAATAATATTTATAATAATTAATATATAATATTAAAATAATATAAATGAAACTCTTCAGTATATGGCTCTGTAAGAGTGTTGCAAGTGTATACGTGTTAATATATACTGCTGTTTTTCTGAGGATACAAGCTTGACGACCGTCCATGTATTGTCTGTCTACTCCAAGCTCTCCCACATTCACTACAGCAGTGTATATTATATTAACACATCCAAACATTACTGATATAATAGTGACTGCCACATAGGCAGCATATATCAATCGAACCAGTACATCATTGTAACCTTCGCTGATCTCCATCTCGGTGAGTCTCGGTGGCCGTCTTACCGGCAATCAGATAGCCTGTGTGGCAGGCTTTCTAGTTGGGGGCGGGAGGGTGTTTTGGGCAGGAGGGTTAGCGGGTAACCAAAATGCCCTCCCGCCCCCCAACTAGAACGCCTAGATTAGTGCTGTGCGCCGGAGTGCCGGAAGTCGGAGCACTGCTGGGCTCCGGCGTTTTTTGTGTAGACAGGCCGGAGTTGGGTTGTTTTCTTCTCGCTCCGGCTGGAAAATCAGAATGACAAAAAATATGACAATTTCGATGAAGCTTGTTCACAAATAATGGCAACACTGAATTTGCAGAATGTGCATATGATCTTGAATCAAACCATTTCAGCTACCGCAAACAGCCAAATATTAACAGAGATGGCAAAGTTGCAATACTCAGGAATTATTGGAATATTGGTATCGCCACAAAAATGAATGGCCTGCTTTGACGCTAGCTCTCTCGTATCTTTCTTGTCCACCGTCCTCTACGATCACTTCTTAGCGATCATTTCGTTGATGGAGAACATCGTCTCAAAGAAGCATTGCGCACTCCTTCCAGGCAACATCGGTCGCTTAGGGTTCATTAAATTTAATTATATAAGAAGTTTTAAAAACCCTTGATAATTTACACTTGTATTTCATTATTTGTATTTTGTAGTAACTTATTTGGTTCTATAAAGTTTTCCTCATTTCTGGCATTCCTAGTTGTAGCATTGCATTTCCTCGAGTTGAAGCGACTCGCTTGACAGTTTTACGGCTTTCCCCGGGAGACGATCCTAAGGGGACAAATTTGAGGCGAATAATATCTGGTTGGACTTTATTCCCAGCAAGTCGGAGCCGGATATCAGAGCTGTAAAGCGTCCGGAGCCGCGGAGCTGAAAAACCGGAGTTTGCACACTTCTAGCGCAGGCTAATAATCAGAAGGTTACAGGTTCGATTCCTGTCCGGGAATCATTTTTCATTTTCAGAATCATTTTTCTGAGGATACAAGCTTGACGATCTCGTCCATGTATTTGAAAGCTTAGCTGAGAATATAAATGGCCATGAATTATTGATCTTCCATATAACTGTATATAATAATGTTTACAACAGGAGTGATCGGTTGTTCAAAACCTGTATAGCTTATCCAGTGGATAAATCCTATCCAGTGAATATATTTTCTATCCATTGAATGGCACCATCTGATAAAACAGCGATTGAATATGACTATTCATGTTTTCAACAAAATACAGTAATCAACTCCTGAATGCTATTTTTTTTCCAAAAACTATTGAATGGATTGAAAATGAATCGACTGGATATATCCACACCCCAGATGTTTTCGACAAAACAGTGAATTGTGGTTAATTGGGACTAAATTGAAAATAAATATATATGCAGTTAACTATGACATAGCAAAAATGTGGTAAACTGTCAAGATTTTTAGAAGTGCCATTTCAAGCCAAGCCCCGGCCCCCTCATTAGACTAAGGGTAAAGAGTTTCCTTTGAAACTCAATGCACTGCAGGTTTGAAAGTATTTATTTTCAACTTAGTCCTAGATAACCTAGCCTGCATTAACCATCGTCCCCCGCTCTACCCCTCTCCCAAGCGCCGGGCTACGCAGGCTATGTTGAAAACATCTACAGGTACATGCAGGCATGGCAGGTTTCAGAAAAGTAATTTTAATAGTCTTACCATAGTGCATTCAGTAGATGGAGCAGAAAAATATTTCTTAAAATTTTGTAATTTTTAGCATGGCAATTATCTACATGTAAATGCCATATGGTCTGGCTTCATCTTCTGTGATAATTAAGGGAACCAAAATTATTTATTTTATTTTTTAGTGACTAATTTTTGACTTAACATATTCAAAACAGTAGTTGTGGCTGTAGCGAACTACATTTTTTCAGTAGTGAGGTACTTGATTACATTTTCCACATTAACAATCGCTTTTCGCTACTTTTCGAATTTGTCATCAGTCAAAGTCAGTCAGCACAACAGACTGAACATGCCATACAGTCTCAACGAGTATTTAGATGCCTGAAGAAAATGTGATATCAAATTAAATTCTAGACTGTGCCCAGTCCCGCAATTAAATTCGGGACTCTTCACCTCTCGGGATTATTTGTTAATTATAATAATTAACGTAGTAAAGTGATGAGATCCAGCTAGCCAGCCCGTCATTTGAACTTGCCAAGTCTATCCTGATCGCTTGGTCATGGATTCACTGATTCAGGATTGAAGTATGGAAGAGCAACAGCAAGCACCACCCGGGGTTGAAAACCTGTGGCCACATATTTCTAGTAGGGCCAAATAAAAAAAAATTGTGTGGTTCCGCTTACCCGACCAACCCCAGCTCAGCTCGGCCGACCCTGTAAATTTTGTGACATTTTTGCGCAATATTTTTGCGCCAAATGACTATTAGCCATAAAAAAAGTAGGTTTTATATTTTTTACATAGACTTTAATGATAAAATAAGTTTTACCCTGGTAAAATCGTCGCTGGCTTTGTAATTGCTAAATTAGTTCCCAGGCCGTCATTCTTGCACAACAATATAATGGAACAAGATGACGGCCTGTGTGGCAATTGACCAAAAACTTTTCTCAAAAAAAAACCAATCCCGACCTACCTACCCTAATTTGTTTCAAGCCGGAACCACATAATTTTTTTTACTTGGCCTAATTACTTGGAATATTACCTCACAGTTACCACGTGCCCATCCCAGGGCCATTGTTTCGGCCGAAGCTACGTTATCGACAATGCATGCTAATTAATAATAATTAATAACATTAAAATAAAACACCAATTAATAATATAACTTCAGGAACCACCCTGTCGAAAATAAAACGTCCGTCGTCAAATAAAAAACTATCTAATATTCAGGCATTCTGGAATTCCGCGGAAAAAAATCGTGAATTCCGCGGAACTTTTGAAGTCAATTCCGCGGCTATAAATCCAAATTCCGCGACCAAAATGGGAAATTCCGCGGCCAAAATGGGAAATTCCGCGGAAATTAAAACGATCAAAAACATTCTTTAACACATGCAATAAGCCTGGAAACAAGTTAAAATGTTTTTTTTAACAACAAAACTCAATCATTCTTTACTTACTGTAATTGTCCTACATAAATTTATAAACATTGTGTAATGTGTCTTATATTATAGGCCGGTTTACACGATCAAAGTTTCTGTGTTCACAGTATGCTTTGACCAAAGTGTGTGACTAAAGTACCTGAAGGATATTTACTTGCTCGCTGTTTTGCATCTATATTTACAGAAAGATGTGATTTTTCCTTTGGATGTGGAACTTCTGACACTTTCTTTACAACAAATTTATCCATCTACAATGCTTACTTTCGCTTTTAAATTTCGCAATTTTTTTCCTGCAATTTAAATACAATACGTGGAAACGGAAGTGAAACGGACCGGAAGTACTTCCATTTTGATAAAACATTTTTGTTTCAAAGCAGAAAGTAATTTTACAGGCGTAGCAAGACATTAGTGAACGTTGCTTTGTGCCAGAGTACATGTAGAGTATCAAATATTTTGTAAATTCAGGGAAAAAAATTGAAAACGATGTGCCAAAATTGAAATTCCGCGATCTTGACCAAATTCCGCGAAATTCCGCGATTTTTGGTCGATTCCGTGAAATCGCGGCATCGCGGAATTCCAGAATGCCTGAATATTGAGCGCGCTTTATTCGTGAAAAGTCATTACAAACACATGCATCTATAAGATAACGATATAAATGAAATTACCTTGTGTAAAGTTAAAAGTAAATGATATTCTCGTTTACTGTAACTTGTTACGTTAATGTACGTTAATTTTTAGGAGGTTTTGCCAACAGGTTCTGACTTTCTTCCATCTCCTATGGGGATTTAATTAGGCTGATGCGATATTGAAAAAATATCGAATGGCGAGATCGAAAAAAGAATATCGATAATATCGAATCATGCAAATTAGAAAACTTAATTTAGTTAATGCTGTTTGTGATGCGGCATACGCGCGTGTAAAAAACAAAGTCGCAAAAATAGTCAAAACGTTAAAATATTTATTTACAACAATTTATTAACGTTAAAAGATTTATTTACAAGCTTAAAGCATAAACGATTTCGCACGTTTGTTCATAAATTTTCGGCAAGAAACACTAACATGTTCGGCCTTGTTCGGCTTAAGCTGGACTTGCTTTGCCGTTACTATTTGTCCGGCTTTGCTGAATAGTCTTTCAGTCAGAGCGCTGCTTGCTGGAATCGCCAGATATCGTCGGACATACTGCGAAAGGAGAGGAAAATCATTTCATGGACTGAGTCATCATGAGTTATTGTTTTCAACCGCAGCAGGGGTGGTGTTGCTAAAATTATAGTTATGAATCACACTTATTGTGTTTACAACCACGCTATACTCGCTTTTAAACCGATACGCTTTCATCACTTGAATTCGCAAATGCCGTCATACACGTGTTTTCTCAACTTTACCGAAACTAATTGCCGAAAAAGAGAGATGAAGTTGTCAAGTTGAAACTTTCGATATTTTCGATATGCGAAAAATCGAATGTCGATATTTTTGAAATATCGATATTTATCGAAAATAACGATATATCGCAAACAGCCTAGATTTAATTATAGGTTGAAAGGATTTATGGTGAAGGAAAATTTCGAGTTTTGGAATACATACATTTCAAGACCAAACCGGGACCAGTTGCGAAAAATGCAACTTCAAGGCCTTCCGGCTGGAATTGAACCCGCGCGACCCTGCGATGCTAGTGCAGTGCTCTGACCACTGAGCTACGGAAGCCATTGCCGAGAGCCTAATATGCCCAGAATCTTATCCCGGCATTACCACCACCATATATACAGAACTCGTGACTAGGCTCTCGGCAACGGCTTCCGTAGCTCAGTGGTCAGAGCACTGCACTAGCATCGCAGGGTCGCGCGGTTTCAATTCCAGCCGGAAGGCCTTGAAGTTTTCGCAACTGGTCCCGGTTTGGTCTTAAAATGTATGTATTCCAACACTCGAAATTTTCCTTCACCATAAATCCTTTCAACATGTAGTTTGATCGAGTGAAATGCCAAATATTACCTAGATTTAATTATAGTTTTGTTTGGTAAATTATACTGTGCTTCATCCGATCAACGCGTTCAAACTGATTTAACTAGACTAAAAGTTAAACATATAGAGTGCGGATATATTGTATATAAGCGTGTTTGATCATTAGGCTTGACAACTAATTGACAATTAAAGCACAGTTACTGATGATAGCTTTTTAAGTACTGTAAGCTGTGCCAAATAATTGAAATACTTTCCATTTGCTACTTTGTACGCCATCTATAGGAAAAACCTTTGATTGATAGATACGATATATGATAGTTCGATTTTGGCGCTGAGATTGAAACTAAAATTTACGTTAGCAGTCACTGAGCCGTGTTGAAGTTACACGAGACGACGATAGAGACAAATTGGATTGCTAATCTATAGAAACATGTAGTAGGAACTTAACGTGGTAATCAATATCGTTTACACTAGTTTTCTGGATCGATTACCAAGTATAGCTAGTGCTATACCGGGGGCCTGGCGGATTAAGAAGAAAGGTATAGAGTTGTAACGAAAAACTGGCAGGCGATGTAAAAATAATATATTATTCTTCCTCTATTTCTGCATTGACGATTATGCTGTCTCGACGTCTAATCGATATTTAACGATGTACAGAACATACAATATTGTGTACTGTGTAGTAGGTACTGTACATCGCATCCCCAGTAGCGTGAGCATAGAATGATAGTTTTATAATAGGCTGATGATTACGATGTCTATCAACGTGAATTGGTGTATTTATGATAGAAAACATTGTTCATTTGTTTGGAAAAGCAACGACGTTACTGTAGCATTAGAAAATCGAGTCATCGTCTGCATGTGTCTATAACCTGTGCCCCTGTGCCTTGACTCATCAATTAAATTTTCTCTCAGATCGCCATAAACGCAGCGCATGCATTGTCAAATAGTGCACATTTTTGCTAGTGAGTTTCAATGTTAATGTTTAAACTGCAAGCTAGAAGGTACACAAATTATGACCAAAGATGTAATCCAACTGGGAGTTGATTAAATCCTCCCTGTGTCGCCAAGTCAAAATGGGTCGTACAATACTGATGAAGTCGCGAGTCGAAAAACACGACACACGGTGCCAGCCACATGACATCCACGCACACACCAAGTTTGATTTGATTTCATAAAAACTCTCCGATTGGTAACGTGTCTTGTTCGCGAAATTTAAAAGCATTGCATATAGTAAAAGTCGGTTTATTGCGCGTTCAGAAATTGTATAGTTTTCTAAGATCATTATACAGTATCAATTACTAACCGGATGCCTGGAAAGGTCGTGAAAGGTCTTTCGAGCTGTTAATTTTAGCTCACGGGGAAGACGTTTTCAAGACTTTTACCTTAGATGGTCATAAGATCTTTTTAGACCTTTTGAAGAAATCTCTCTAGACCTAGATACTGCTAGACGTTTGTGTGGGATCTTGCAGCAGGAGACAGACGATACATGGTTGTTCTTTTTTACCATCAACATATTGGTTTTTCCTGTTCCGTTGACCGTGAATTACAACCGTTGTTCATTCATCAGTGTTGAACAACATCGTTTGTTCATAACAATATTGTTCGGATGCGCAATAGTACCCTTGTTGTTATACCGACGCTATTGTTTAGCCGATCCGTTGTAACAGTATTATTCAGCCATTGTTATGCTGTTACAATTTATTTATACTACTTACCATTTATTTATACTACTTCGATTTATTTATACTTACAATTTATTTATACTTACAATTTATTTATACTTACAATTTATTGATACTTACAATTTATTTATACTTACAATTTATTTATACTTACAATTTATTGATACTTACAATTTATTGATACTTACAATTTATTGGTACTTACTTACAATTTATTTACAATTTATTTACAATTTATTTCAACTTACAATATATTTATACTTACAATTTATTGATACTTACAATTTATTTATACTTACAATTTATTTATACTTACAATTTATTTATGCTTACAATTTATTTATACTTACATTATACTTACAATTCATTTATACTTACAATTTATTTATACTACTTCAATTTATTTATACTTACAATTTATTTATACTACTTCAATTTATTTATACTTACAATCTATTTATGCTTACAATTTATTTATACTTACATTATACTTACAATTTATTTATACTTACAATTTATTTATACTTACAATTTATTGATACTTACAATTTATTGATACTTACAATTTATTGGTACTTACTTACAATTTATTTACAATTTATTTACAATTTATTTCAACTTACAATATATTTAAACTTACAATTTATTTATACTTACAATTTATTTATACTTACAATTTATTTATACTTACAATTTATTTATACTTACAATTTATTTATACTTACAGTTTATTTATACTTACAATTTATTTATACTTACAATTTATTTATACTTACATTATACTTACAATTTATTTATACTTACAATTTATTTATACTTACAATTTATTTATACTTACAATTTATTTATACTTACAATTTATTGATACTTACAATTTATTTATACTTACATTATACTTACAATTTATTTATACTTACAATTTATTTATACTTACAATTTATTCATACTTACAATTTATTTATACTTACAATTTATTTCAACTTACAATTTATTGATACTTACAATTTATTGGTACTTACTTACAATTTATTTACAATTTATTTACAATTTATTTCAACTTACAATATATTTCAACTTACAATTTATTTATACTTACAATTTATTTATACTTACAATTTATTTATGCTTACAATTTATTTATACTTACAATTTATTTATACTTACAATCTATTTATGCTTACAATTTATTTATACTTACATTATACTTACAATTTATTTATACTTACAATTTATTTATACTTACAATTTATTTATACTTAAATTATACTTACAATTTATTTATACTTACAATTTATTTATACTTACAATTTATTTATACTTACAATTTATTTATACTTACAATTTATTTATACTTACAATTTATTTATTCTTACAATTTATTTATACTTACAAATTATTTATACTTGTAATTTATTTATACTTACAATTTATTTATACTTACAATTTATTTATACTTACAATTTATTTATACTTACAATCTATTTATGCTTACAATTTATTTATACTTACATTATACTTACAATTTATTTATACTTACAATTTATTTATACTTAAATTATACTTACAATTTATTTATACTTACAATTTATTTATACTTACAATTTATTTATACTTACAATTTATTTATACTTACAATTTATTTATACTTACAATTTATTTATTCTTACAATTTATTTATACTTACAAATTATTTATACTTGTAATTTATTTATACTTACAATTTATTTATACTTACATTATACTTACAATTTATTTATACTTACAATTTATTTATACTTAAATTATACTTACAATTTATTGATACTTACAATTTATTTATACTTACAATTTATTTATACTTACATTATACTTACAATTTATTTATACTTACAATTTATTTATACTTACAATTTATTGATACTTACAATTTATTTATACTTACATTATACTTACAATTTATTTATACTTACAATTTATTTATACTTACAATTTATTTATACTTACAATTTATTTATACTTACAATTTATTTATACTTACAATTTATTTATACTTACAATTTATTGATACTTACAATTTATTTATACTTACAATTTATTTATACTTACAATTTATTTATACTTACAATTTATTGATACTTACAATTTATTGATACTTACAATTTATTTATACTTACAATTTATTGATACTTACAATTTATTTTATACTTACATTATACTTACAATTTATTTATACTTACAATTTATTTATACTTACAATTTATTTATACTTACAATTTATTGATACTTACAATTTATTTATACTAATTGCATTATACTTACAATTTATTTATACTTACAATTTATTTATACTTACAATTTATTTATACTTACAATTTATTTATACTTACAATTTATTGATACTTACAATTTATTTATACTTACAATTTATTTATACTTACAATTTATTTATACTTACAATTTATTGATACTTACAATTTATTTATACTTACAATTTATTTATACTTACAATTTATTGATACTTACAATTTATTGATACTTACAATTTATTGGTACTTACTTACAATTTATTTACAATTTATTTACAATTTATTTCAACTTACAATATATTTATACTTACAATTTATTGATACTTACAATTTATTTATACTTACAATTTATTTATACTTACAATTTATTGATACTTACAATTTATTTATACTAATTACATTATACTTACAATTTATTTATACTTACAATTTATTTATACTTACAATTTATTTATACTTACAATTTATTGATACTTACAATTTATTTATACTTACAATTTATTTATACTTACAATTTATTTATACTTACAATTTATTGATACTTACAATTTATTTATACTTACAATTTATTTATACTTACAATTTATTGATACTTACAATTTATTGATACTTACAATTTATTGGTACTTACTTACAATTTATTTACAATTTATTTACAATTTATTTCAATTTACAATTTATTTATACTTACAATTTATTTATACTTACAATTTATTTATACTTACAATTTATTTATACTTACATTATACTTACAATTTATTTATACTTACAATTTATTTATACTTACTTACAATTTATTTATACTTACAATTTATTTATACTTACAATTTATTTATACTTGCAATTTATTTATACTTACAATTTATTGGTACTTACTTACAATTTATTTATACTTAGAGAATGACTGCATCCACTCAGCCAATCAGCTTCGAGTATTTCTTTGCTCTATATCTCATAGTGTGTTAAATCATCAAGATTAGACAGATTAGTGAACTCTATATAGAGTCCATTGAAAGATCTTTTGTTTTCTTTTGTCATAACGCAGTGGACTCTATATAGAGTTATACTTACAATTTATTTATACTTACAATTTATTTATATTTACAATTTATTTATAATTACAATTTATTTATACTTACAATATATTTATACTTTAAATTCAGTTACAATTTAACTACTTTATATGTAGTTGAGATAATGGTCATGCATGTGGCCATGCAGTGGCGAACACCTATAAAAACAGGAAATATTTTGACATATTTTACTCAATTCTCTAGTTTAATAAATATTAATCACGACATAAAGAATTAAGAAAATGATGGAATTAAGAGAAAAGCTGACATATGGTTCAAGTTCTTCCACTAACATCAAAAGTAGAAATTCCTTGCCAACTAAAAGGAGAATTATTGCTTGGAATTCAACACCACCCGAAGATGGAATGCATGAGTATCCTGTTAAGGAATTGAACCTACAAAGACCACGTCCAGCATCTGCACCAGTTCGTAGCTATCCAAGCCAAAGGTATTTAATTAAGAAATAAAAAACGTGTCGCGTGTGATTATCGAGTTATAATGGCACGAGAGATGCGTGTTAGCTAACTAACTAGTTAGTTAGTTTATTTAACTAACTAACTAACTAGTTAGTTTATTTCCCGTGCATTTGATTGGCTACTTTCTACCTGTGACACCCTTTTGGCATTATATAAGCCCTATTTATTTTATTTCATCTCGTCTTACTCTGATGAAGGGCTCCGCTCGAAACGTCAGTATCTCGTCACTAAATTATTGGCAGTTTACCACCTTTTCACTTTGCTATATATTCAAAACACTGTCTACGCAGCACTCTACTTTTTATATATATATATATATATATATATATATATATATATATATATATATATATATATATATATATATATATATATATATATATATATATATATATATATATATATATATATATATATATATATATATATAGAGGTAATATTTGGCATTTCACTCGATCAAACTACATGTTGAAAGGATTGTGGTGAAGGAAAATTTCGAGTGTTGGAATACATACATTTTAAGACCAAACCGGGACCAGTTGCGAAAAATGCAACTTAGCGGCCTTCCGGTAGGAATTGAACCCGCGACCCTGCGATTGCTAGTGCAGTGCTCTGACCACTGAGCTACGGAAGCCGTTGCCGAGAGCCTGGTCACGAGTTCTGTATATATGGTGGTAATGCCGGGATAAGATTCTGGGTATATTATAGGTAATATTTGGCATTTCACTCGATCAAACTACATGTTGAAAGGATATATAGTCAATACGTATATGGAAAAAGTGACTGCCCCAACCGGGAATCGAACCCTGGTCTCCGAATCAACGTTTCGGCGCTCTGACCTTTGAGCTAATGAGACACGGTCAGAACAGTCAGTGATTTCTCCATATACGTATTAATTCGCCGCTTTCACTTAAACACCAAAAAAAAAATATATATATATATAGTGAAAGTGGTCTTACCTCAAAATGATAAAAGCCGCAACTGTCAGTTTCACGCAAGGCGATCTTCAGGCGAAGATCGCCTTGCGTGAAACTGACAGTTGCGGCTTTTATCATTTTGAAGTAAGACCACTTTCACTATATATTCGCTCTACCTTTATGGTATTGAGCACTTTCAACGTTCCGTGAACAACATCACATTCGTTTTAGTATATATATATATATATATACCAAGAATGGAAGGTAACAAAAGAGTCACGATATTGGTGAATGGTTTGAGAGCGCTCACTACCATTATAGGTAGAGCGGGATAATAATATATTTGGCGAAATTTGCTGTCGCAACTCTGAGTTTCACGCACTTGTCAGTTCACTTCAGTTAAAACTGTTTTATATATATACTATATAATATATGTATAGGTAAAAATAAATCGTATGATAGCGAGTGCAATTAAGGATTTACGCCACGAGTGATATTTGAAAATTGTGCCAAATTTGGCACAATTTTCAAATATCACGAGTAGTGTAAATCCTTAAAGTGCAAATAAACCCAAAATGGGTTTTTGGTGATTCGGATAGAGCATAAAAAATTAGTTAATAAGTTCTGGATTAGTTTTTGCGTTAAACTTTTAGTTTCGGAGATATAACGGCTCAAACATGCAAATTGTGCCATTTTTTGGAAAAAAGTAGCGCCACCAAAATAACACACAGGGACCTGGATCCGAGGAACCCATCTTCAACAACAACTAGGCGTTTGTATAGGAGAAGACAGCTATCTTAAGAGTTTTTATTGAAAAATGCCCAAACGATGTGTCTTTACGATGTTACCTTGTCTACTCGAATTGTAATATATTTTTATAAGTATTGAAACATAACACGTTCATCGGATCCAGTCTCCCGGCCTGCGCTACTTTTTTTCACAAATTGTGACTTTGAGCCCTTATATCTCCGAAACTAAAAGTTTAACGCAAAAACTAATCTAGAACTTATTGACTAACTTTTTATGCTCTATCCGAATCACCAAAAACCCATTTTGGGTTTATAAGCACTTTAATTGCACGAGCAAAATCATATGATTACTCATTTATTATATGCATGACAAAATTACGACACGTACGCTTCATCTTCTTCGAAGTCTTTAAAAACGTCTTGTTTCATTAGTTGACAATAAACCTTTTCACTCTTGGTGTTCTTTGTACTCATTTCAAAATATTTACATGGAATTTTTAATTCATTGTGTACAACAAGTCGTTGGAAAAGTGAAAAATTTCCATTGCAGAATAGGCCACCATTTTGAATTTTATTGTCAAACTTGTTCCCAGTGTCTTCTCTCTTTTCATTTATTGCACTCGAGTGCAATAAATGATTTTATTGCACTCCTCTCAGCCAATCAGAATCCAGTAATTTTGTCATGTATATAGTAAATTATTATATAGTATGACGTAATACTCCTTTATTCAGTAGCTGAGTAATATCCGCAGAAAGAAAATGTTTTATGATCTTAAGTACATTATATTCATATTCATAATTATTTAACAGATGTATCCAGTTCAGGTCGAAAGAGAAGGCAAAAACCATTGTATAAACAAACAAGCAAAGTAGTTTGTGTGAGAGCTTTCGTGAACGGAGATCAAGAAAAATATGCTAGAGTAACAGCACCTGATTTAAAGCAGGTAAGGATTTAAGATTTTATTGCGCTGTGATAGTCTACTATACAGTACTGCACCCAGTTATACGAAGCTGCGACTCACTATAACTCATTAGGGTGAGGATCTAAGTTGTTTTGGCGTTAGCAGTTGATGTATTTCACCATACAGGCATGTCCGATCGAACTCTCATTTCGTCCAACCTCTCTCCATTTTGAGTGGTTTAATACTCATATCATTCATAATTGTTTATTTAATTGGATTATTTGATCTCACAAGAATTCCCAGAGAACCAATTGTTACTGGAATAAGACAAAAGTTGTGATTTGGACAATCAAAATCTACTTCTTAGATCTGAGAAGCTCAGCGGGGGGTCGACAAGCTATCGTGTGAGTTTTCACAGACTGAATTACAGGTGTATATTCAGGCTGTACACAGGCTAACCTCTCGCGAATACTTAAAGAAGACCACTCAGACCTAGTACCTCACGGTCACCTCAACTGCGAGTGTACCATCTAGCCACGACCTTTTCGCTTTGCTATATACCGAATTCATAAAGATGGCCGTCAATTCATATTCTTTTATGTGGATATAAATTAGCCTTTCGAGCTTCGACCTTGTGAAGTTATCCAGTCTTTGAACAACCGGCTCCTGTTTCAGTATATCAAGTTGCCTAGTAATCACATTCTAAGAAGATAAAAATGTATCAGTTTCGCCTAGATTGGAACATCAATGACGTTATTTCCAAGGAGAAAATGCTTAGTAGAAACACGAGGCGAAGCTGAGTGTTTTTTTGGTATTTTCCGATTGAAATGGCGTCAGTCATATTTCTATCACTGCACAGAGACAGGAACGTTTCTCTTGTGTTTTTATTACGTCACCCGGGTTTCGATCACGTTTTATAAAATAATTAACAATTATTGGACGAGGTTGGATGCCGAAGGCAGAGGCAAATAATTGATCTGCCAGCCACTGACAAATCACGATATTTTGCGATAACCGAGTTATCCGAATAATTGGTTTATCATTCAATTTATTTTTTTCTAGCAAGAGTTTTTTTAAAAATTGTCCAGTTCCAATTTTTCGGAATCGATAAGTATAAGTCCGTAGATCTTTGTTAAAACAGCTGCAAGATTGACTTTCGATAGCACTATATCTCATCTTCTTTCATTCACTTTTCTTTTATTTATGTATTGGCGAAATACATTGAGGGCTACTTTAGTTGCCTTTTTATGTTTTCGGCATTTTTTTGTTCTAGTAAAAACGAGCCGTGTTTACAGTTGTTGATAGCATTAACACGCACGAGCAGAATATTATTTGTAGCAGAGCAACGTTGCTCACTAATCCGCATGTCCAGCTTGTTATTTGTACGTAGTTATTTGTAGTACGCAGTTATATCCAATCATAATCAAGAGAAAAATAAATTAAATGATAATAAATTATATCTTGCCGGTCTCGATCAGGCTACGGAGATGCGAAGCAAACCATGACATTTTTTCTCCACCTAATCATTCCCTCCCCCCCCCCCCCCTCACTATTTATAATGATTTTACTCACTTTAGTTGTTAGAAGAGTGTACTGCTAAACTTGGTTTGGTTTCTGCTGCGCGAAAACTATACCTTTCTGATGGCACTTTAATAAAAGTATTCAGTCAAATAAAGAAATCTCCCGATGTCCATGTGTCGTGTGGCGAGGCTTTCAAAGACCCCTTTGGAAAATATAAAGGTTTGTATTATTATTGGACGAGGCTCAGCATAATATCGCGAGAATTATCCAGATCGAGCTAGGCTAATTAGATATTTCCTCCCGAATTTGGTAAATAACGTCATGAATTTGATGTAGCGCTGCCATGTTTTTGTAATAACTCATTTTCATGTAGTGCAATGGGACTTGTTGGATATTAAGCTTTAATGCAGCGTTTAATGCGAGAGATTTAATACAATCCATGGTTAATACAATACAGGTATTCTAACTCGAGTTAAATCATTGGCATTTATAGTCCTCGTATTAAAATTCAAAAGTTGTGAAAACAAAGTATTTTCGTGGATAAAAAACGTCAAATATATGTACTTTTTCATTCTTTGTTGCTGTTTTGCAAGAATACCATATTCTGAGTTGTGACTCGATATATTTTTTCTTACTTATTTTCCCCTTTATTTTTCCCTTTAAGTTATGTTTAAGTTAAGTTTAAGAGTTTAAAGGTGCCGTCCAGTCCGTTCTGCGCATGTCCACGTCTCTGTTTACATCGTTTGTTTACATTGCATTATATAAACATTGAACATGAAGTATTCCAGATTTTTTTCCAGGTTGAAGAATTTAAGTTAAGTTTAAGTTAGGTTTAAGAGTATAAGTTAAGTTTAAGTTGGGTTTAAGAGTTTAAGTTAAGTTTAAGTTAACTTTAAGAGTATAAGTTAAGTTTAAGTTAGGTTTAAGTTAAGTTTAAGTTAAGTTTAAGTTAGGTTTAAGAGTTTGTTAAGTTTAAGTTAAGTTTAAGAGTATAAGTTAAGAGTTTAAGTTAAGTTTAAGTTAACTTTAAGAGTATAAGTTAAGTTTAAGTTAGGTTTAAGTTAAGTTTAAGTTAGGTTTAAGAGTTTAAAGGGATATGGCAATATAAATTAACTTTGTCTCATTTGAAAGAACTCGTGAAATGGTATAACAAGACCTTTTACAATTTTCCATTATCTTTTTTGGTTTTCGAAATAATTTGACGAAAGACAGCGTGCTATCCGCCATCTGAAATATTTCAAAAACCAAGAAAGATACAGAAAAATTGTAAAAGATCTTCTTATACCATTTTACGAGTTCTTTCAAATGAGACAAAGTTAATTTATATTGCCATATCCCTTTAAGTTAAATTTAAGTTGGGTTTAAGAGTTTAAGTTAAGTTTAAGTTAAGTTTAAGAGTATAAGTTAAGTTTAAGTTAGCTTTAAGTTAAGTTTAAGAGTATAAGTTAAGTTTAAGTTTAGGTTTAAGAGTTTGTTAAGTTTAAGTTAAGTTTAAGAGTATAAGTTAAGAGTATACGTTAACTTTAAGTTAGGTTTAAGTTAAGTTTAAGTTAAGTTTAAGTTAGGTTTAAGAGTTTAAGTTAAGTTTAAGTTAAGTTTAAGTTAAGTTTAAGAGTATAAGTTAAGTTTAAGTTAGCTTTAAGTTAAGTTTAAGAGTATAAGTTAAGTTTAAGTTAAGTTTAAGTTAAGTTTAAGAGTATAAGTTAAGAGTTTAAGTTAAGTTTAAGTTAGATTAAAGAGTTTAAGTTAAGTTTAAGTTAAGTTTAAGAGTATAAGTTAAGAGTTTAAGTTAAGTTTAAGTTAGATTAAAAAGTTTAAGTTAAGTTTAAGTTAAGTTTAAGAGTATAAGTTACGAGTTTAAGTTAAGTTTAAGTTAGGTTTAAGAGTATAAGTTAAGTTTAAGTTAGATTTAAGAGTATAAGTTAAGTTTAAGTTAGGTTTAAGAGTATAAGTTAAGTTTAAGTTAGGTTTAAGTTAAGTTTAAGTTAAGTTTAAGAGTATAAGTTAAGTTTAAGTTAGCTTTAAGTTAAGTTTAAGAGTATAAGTTAAGTTTAAGTTAAGTTTAAGTTAAGTTTAAGAGTATAAGTTAAGAGTTTAAGCTAAGTTTAAGTTAGATTAAAGAGTTTAAGTTAAGTTTAAGTTAAGTTTAAGAGTATAAGTTAAGAGTTTAAGTTAAGTTTAAGTTAGATTAAAGAGTTTAAGTTAAGTTTAAGTTAAGTTTAAGAGTATAAGTTAAGTTTAAGTTAAGTTTAAGTTAGGTTTAAGAGTATAAGTTAAGTTTAAGTTAGGTTTAAGAGTTTAAGTTAAGTTTAAGTTAAGTTTAAGAGTATAAGTTAAGTTTAAGTTAGGTTTAAGAGTATAAGTTAAGTTTAAGTTAGGTTTAAGTTAAGTTTAAGTTAGGTTTAAGAGTTTAAAGGGATATGGCAATATAAATTAACTTTGTCTCATTTGAAAGAACTCGTGAAATGGTATAACAAGACCTTTTACAATTTTCCCTTATCTTTTTTGGTTTTCGAAATAATTTGACGAAAGACAGCGTGCTATCCGCCATCTTGGATTTATTTTCGATATGCATGTGACGTCATAAGTAGGGTAAAGTGAAATTTTTATCTTGCCAACCTTACGACATTATGAGCCAGAAACTCGATTATGTTGCACTATTTCCATTTTCAATTGGCCCACAACATTTTAAAAAGCCTTCCGCGGAAATTCGGTCACCTATGGATTAGTTTCATCAGGTTTACCCTGCTTTTGACGTCACCAATTTCCTAGTTAATTAGGTCAAATATTACAACAAGATGGCGGATTGTCTTTTGTCATAATTATCTGAAATATTTCAAAAACCAAGAAAGATACAGAAAAATTGTAAAAGATCTTCTTATACCATTTTACGAGTTCTTTCAAATGATACAAAGTTAATTTATATTGCCATATCCCTTTAAGTTAAGTTTAAGTTAAGTTTAAGAGTATAAGTTAAGTTTAAGTTAAGTTTAAGAGTATAAGTTAAGTTTAAGTTAGGTTTAAGTTAAGTTTAAGAGTATAAGTTAAGTTTAAGTTAAGTTTAAGAGTATAAGTTAAGTTTAAGTTAGGTTTAAGAGTATAAGTTAAGTTTAAGTTAGGTTTAAGTTAAGTTTAAGTTAGGTTTAAGAGTTTAAGTTAAGTTTAAGTTAAATTTAAGAGTATAAGTTAAGTTTAAGTTAGCTTTAAGTTAAGTTTAAGAGTATAAGTTAAGTTTAAGTTAAGTTTCAGAGTTTAAGTTAAGTTTAAGTTAAGTTTAAGTTAAGTTTAAGAATTTAAGTTAAGTTTAAGTTAAGTTTAAGTTAAGTTTAAGAGTATAAGTTAAGTTTAAGTTAAGTTTAAGTTTTGTTTAAAAGTTCAAGTTAAGTTTAAGTTAAGTTTAAGAGTATAAGTTAAGTTTAAGTTAGGTTTAAGAGTTTAAGTTAAGTTTAAGAGTATAAGTTAAGTTTAAGAGTATAAGTTAAGTTTAAGTTAGGTTTAAGAGTATAAGTTAAGTTTAAGTTATGTTTAAGAGTATAAGTTAAGTTTAAGTTAGGTTTAAGAGTTAAAGTTAAGTTTAAGTTAAGTTTAAGAGTATAAGTTAAGTTTAAGTTAGGTTTAAGAGTATAAGTTAAGTTTAAGTTAGGTTTAAGTTAAGTTTAAGTTAGGTTTAAGAGTTTAAAGGGATATGGCAATATAAATTAACTTTGTCTCATTTGAAAGAACTCGTGAAATGGTATAACAAGACCTTTTACAATTTTCCCTTATCTTTTTTGGTTTTCGAAATAATTTGACGAAAGACAGCATGCTATCCGCCATCTTGGATTTATTTTCGATATGCATGTGACGTCATAAGTAGGGTAAAGTGAAATTTTTATCTTGCCAACCTTACGACATTATGAGCCAGAAACTCGATTATGTTGCACTATTTCCATTTTCAATTGGCCCACAATATTTTAAAAAGCCTTCCGCGGAAATTCGGTCACCGATGGATTAGTTTCATCAGGTTTACCCTGCTTTTGACGTCACCAATTTCCTAGTTAATTAGGTCAAATATTACAACAAGATGGCGGATTGTCTTTTGTCATAATTATCTGAAATATTTCAAAAACCAAGAAAGATACAGAAAAATTGTAAAAGATCTTCTTATACCATTTTACGAGTTCTTTCAAATGAGACAAAGTTAATTTATATTGCCATATCCCTTTAAGTTAAGTTTAAGTTAAGTTTAAGAGTATAAGTTAAGTTTAAGTTAAGTTTAAGAGTATAAGTTAAGTTTAAGTTAGGTTTAAGTTAAGTTTAAGAGTATAAGTTAAGTTTAAGTTAAGTTTAAGAGTATAAGTTAAGTTTAAGTTAGGTTTAAGAGTATAAGTTAAGTTTAAGTCAGGTTTAAGTTAAGTTTAAGTTAGGTTTAAGAGTTTAAGTTAAGTTTAAGTTAAGTTTAAGAGTATAAGTTAAGTTTAAGTTAGCTTTAAGTTAAGTTTAAGAGTATAAGTTAAGTTTAAGTTAAGTTTCAGAGTTTAAGTTAAGTTTAAGTTAAGTTTAAGTTAAGTTTAAGAGTATAGGTTAAGTTTAAGTTAGCTTTAAGTTAAGTTTAAGAGTATAAGTTAAGTTTAAGTTAAGTTTAAGTTAAGTTTAAGAGTATAAGTTAAGTTTAAGTTAAGTTTAAGAGTATAAGTTTAGTTTAAGTTAGGTTTAAGAGTTAAAGTTAAGTTTAAGTTAAGTTTAAGAGTATAAGTTAAGTTTAAGTTAGGTTTAAGAGTATAAGTTAAGTTTAAGTTAGATTTAAGAGTATAAGTTAAGTTTAAGTTAGGTTTAAGAGTTAAAGTTAAGTTTAAGTTAAGTTTAAGAGTATAAGTTAAGTTTAAGTTAGGTTTAAGAGTATAAGTTAAGTTTAAGTTAGGTTTAAGTTAAGTTTAAGTTAGGTTTAAGAGTTTAAAGGGATATGGCAATATAAATTAACTTTGTCTCATTTGAAAGAACTCGTGAAATGGTATAACAAGACCTTTTACAATTTTCCCTTATCTTTTTTGGTTTTCGAAATAATTTGACGAAAGACAGCGTGCTATCCGCCATCTTGGATTTATTTTCGATATGCATGTGACGTCATAAGTAGGGTAAAGTGAAATTTTTATCTTGCCAACCTTACGACATTATGAGCCAGAAACTCGATTATGTTGCACTATTTCCATTTTCAATTGGCCCACAACATTTTAAAAAGCCTTCCGCGGAAATTCGGTCACCGATGGATTAGTTTCATCAGGTTTACCCTGCTTTTGACGTCACCAATTTCCTAGTTAATTAGGTCAAATATTACAACAAGATGGCGGATTGTCTTTTGTCATAATTATCTGAAATATTTCAAAAACCAAGAAAGATACAGAAAAATTGTAAAAGATCTTCTTATACCATTTTACGAGTTCTTTCAAATGAGACAAAGTTAATTTATATTGCCATATCCCTTTAAGTTAAGTTTAAGTTAAGTTTAAGAGTATAAGTTAAGTTTAAGTTAAGTTTAAGAGTATAAGTTAAGTTTAAGTTAGGTTTAAGTTAAGTTTAAGAGTATAAGTTAAGTTTAAGTTAAGTTTAAGAGTATAAGTTAAGTTTAAGTTAGGTTTAAGAGTATAAGTTAAGTTTAAGTTAGGTTTAAGTTAAGTTTAAGTTAAGTTTAAGTTAGGTTTAAGAGTTTAAGTTAAGTTTAAGTTAAGTTTAAGTTAAGTTTAAGAGTATAAGTTAAGTTTAAGTTAGCTTTAAGTTAAGTTTAAGAGTATAAGTTAAGTTTAAGTTAAGTTTAAGAGTATAAGTTTAGTTTAAGTTAGGTTTAAGAGTTAAAGTTAAGTTTAAGTTAAGTTTAAGAGTATAAGTTAAGTTTAAGTTAGGTTTAAGAGTATAAGTTAAGTTTAAGTTAGATTTAAGAGTATAAGTTAAGTTTAAGTTAGGTTTAAGAGTTAAAGTTAAGTTTAAGTTAAGTTTAAGTTAAGTTTAAGAGTATAAGTTAAGTTTAAGTTAGGTTTAAGAGTATAAGTTAAGTTTAAGTTAGGTTTAAGTTAAGTTTAAGTTAGGTTTAAGAGTTTAAAGGGATATGGCAATATAAATTAACTTTGTCTCATTTGAAAGAACTCGTGAAATGGTATAACAAGACCTTTTACAATTTTCCCTTATCTTTTTTGGTTTTCGAAATAATTTGACGAAAGACAGCGTGCTATCCGCCATCTTGGATTTATTTTCGATATGCATGTGACGTCATAAGTAGGGTAAAGTGAAATTTTTATCTTGCCAACCTTACGACATTATGAGCCAGAAACTCGATTATGTTGCACTATTTCCATTTTCAATTGGCCCACAACATTTTAAAAAGCCTTCCGCGGAAATTCGGTCACCTATGGATTAGTTTCATCAGGTTTACCCTGCTTTTGACGTCACCAATTTCCTAGTTAATTAGGTCAAATATTACAACAAGATGGCGGATTGTCTTTTGGTCATAATTATCTGAAATATTTCAAAAACCAAGAAAGATACAGAAAAATTGTAAAAGATCTTCTTATACCATTTTACGAGTTCTTTCAAATGAGACAAAGTTAATTTATATTGCCATATCCCTTTAAGTTAAGTTTAAGTTAAGTTTAAGAGTATAAGTTAAGTTTAAGTTAAGTTTAAGAGTATAAGTTAAGTTTAAGTTAGGTTTAAGAGTTTAAGTTAAGTTTAAGTTAGGTTTAAGAGTTTAAGTTAAGTTTAAGTTAGGTTTAAGAGTTTAAGTTAAGTTTAAGTTAGCTTTAAGTTAAGTTTAAGAGTATAAGTTAAGTTTAAGTTAGGTTTAAGAGTATAAGTTAAGTTTAAGTTAGATTTAAGAGTATAAGTTAAGTTTAAGTTAGGTTTAAGAGTTTAAGTTAAGTTTAAGTTAGATTTAAGAGTATAAGTTAAGTTTAAGTTAAGTTTAAGAGTTTAAGTTAAGTTTAAGTTAGATTTAAGAGTATAAGTTAAGTTTAAGTTAGGTTTAAGAGTATAAGTTAAGTTTAAGTTAGGTTTAAGAGTATAAGTTAAGTTTAAGTTAAGTTTAAGAGTATAAGTTAAGTTTAAGTTAGGTTTAAGAGTATAAGTTAAGTTTAAGTTAGATTTAAGAGTATAAGTTAAGTTTAAGTTAGGTTTAAGAGTTTAAGTTAAGTTTAAGTTAGGTTTAAGAGTATAAGTTAAGTTTAAGTTAGATTTAAGAGTATAAGTTAAGTTTAAGTTAGGTTTAAGAGTATAAGTTAAGTTTAAGTTAGGTTTAAGAGTATAAGTTAAGTTTAAGTTAAGTTTAAGAGTTTAAGTTAAGTTTAAGTTAGATTTAAGAGTATAAGTTAAGTTTAAGTTAGGTTTAAGAGTATAAGTTAAGTTTAAGTTAGGTTTAAGTTAAGTTTAAGTTAGGTTTAAGAGTTTAAAGGGATATGGCAATATAAATTAACTTTGTCTCATTTGAAAGAACTCGTGAAATGGTATAACAAGACCTTTTACAATTTTCCCTTATCTTTTTTGGTTTTCGAAATAATTTGACGAAAGACAGCGTGCTATCCGCCATCTTGGATTTATTTTCGATATGCATGTGACGTCATAAGTAGGGTAAAGTGAAATTTTTATCTTGTCAACCTTACGACATTATGAGCCAGAAACTCGATTATGTTGCACTATTTCCATTTTCAATTGGCCCACAACATTTTAAAAAGCCTTCCGCGGAAATTCGGTCACCTATGGATTAGTTTCATCAGGTTTACCCTGCTTGTGACGTCACCAATTTCCTAGTTAATTATGTCAAATATTACAACAAGTTGGCGGATTGTCTTTTGTCATAATTATCTGAAATATTTCAAAAACCAAGAAAGATACAGAAAAATTGTAAAAGATCTTCTTATACCATTTTACGAGTTCTTTCAAATGAGACAAAGTTAATTTATATTGCCATATCCCTTTAAGTTAAGTTTAAGTTGGGTTTAAGAGTTTAAGTTAAGTTTAAGTTAAGTTTAAGAGTATAAGTTAAGTTTAAGTTAAGTTTAAGAGTATAAGTTAAGTTTAAGTTAGGTTTAAGAGTTTAAGTTAAGTTTAAGTTAGGTTTAAGAGTTTAAGTTACGTTTAAGTTAAGTTTAAGTTAAGTTTAAGAGTATAAGTTAAGTTTAAGTTAGCTTTAAGTTAAGTTTAAGAGTATAAGTTAAGTTTAAGTTAGCTTTAAGTTAAGTTTAAGAGTATAAGTTAAGTTTAAGTTAAGTTTAAGTTAAGTTTAAGAGTATAAGTTAAGAGTTTAAGTTAAGTTTAAGTTAGATTAAAGAGTTTAAGTTAAGTTTAAGTTAGGTTTAAGAGTATAAGTTAAGTTTAAGTTAGGTTTAAGTTAAGTTTAAGTTAAGTTTAAGTTAGGTTTAAGAGTTTAAGTTAAGTTTAAGTTAAGTTTAAGAGTATAAGTTAAGCTTAAGTTAAGTTTAAGAGTATAAGTTAAGTTTATGTTAGGTTTAAGAGTATAAGTTAGGTTTAAGTTAGGTTTAAGTTAAGTTTAAGTTAAGTTTAAGTTAGGTTTAAGAGTTTAAGTTAAGTTTAAGTTAAGTTTAAGTTAAGTTTAAGAGTATAAGTTAAGTTTTAGTTAGCTTTAAGTTAAGTTTAAGAGTATAAGTTAAGTTTAAGTTAAGTTTAAGAGTATAAGTTAAGTTTAAGTTAGGTTTAAGAGTATAAGTTAAGTTTAAGTTAAGTTTAAGTTAAGTTATTTTTAAGAGTTTAAGTTAAGTTTAATTTAAGTTTAAGTTAGGTTTAAGAGTTTAAGTTAACTTTAAGTTATGTTTAAGAGTTTAAGTTAACTTTAAGTTAGGTTTCAGTACCACGAACATTACCTGTTTTTGTTGTTGTTGTTGTTGTAGTTGTTGTTGTTGTTGTTGTTGTTGTTGTTGTTGTTGTTGTTGTTGTTACTGCTGTTGCTACTGCTGTTCTCGTCATCGTCCACGTCGTTATTCTTGTTGTTATTAAAGATTATTATTATCATTATCAGAAAAGGAAAAGCTTGGTCGTTTATCGACGTGGACGATGAATGGCATTGTGCTTCCTGAAAGTAAGACTCGTGGCAAAACTAAACCATCATTGTCTGATAGAATGAAGGTTCTTGTAGAGAAACAAAAGAGAAGAGTTTTAGTGTTTCCGAATGGTGACTATACAAACGGAAAAGAAGTCGTGGCTGGAAGATTTGACGAGGTAGCTGCACTTTATATATTATCTCTCACTGAAATTACGGTTTACCTGACTGATAGAGAGCTTAAGGCAATAATAACAATAAAGACGTTTTAGGAGCATTATACAATAGTCTCGATACTCTTACAACAATATATTCTTAAAGTTACTTAAGTTACTTATAAAATTAATTACATTTCATTATAAAATCAAAACTATACTACATGTATAACTAATAAAACTATGGTAACTACCAAAACTATTAATTCTAAAAAAGAAAAGTCTTCAGTGTTGACTTAAAACTACTTAATCAGTCAGTTCTTCTAATTTTCTCTTATTATGAATTCCAGAGTTTTGCAGCGGCAACCGAGAATGTTCTGTCTCCATGAGCTTTTCCAGATTTCCACAAATTGCAGATTTCGGTTGGTAGCTACCTGTAAGGGCTTTTGAAACAAATTCTTCTTTAAAGTGCCTATGACACGAAAATTAAGTTTGCCTTATTTGAAAGAACACTTAAAATGACAGAGTAACATCTTTTGTAGTTTTTAGTTTCCTTGCTTCGTTCTTGAGATATTTCAGTTTGTATTATAAGCAAATGACAATTGTGTGACGTACACGTGCATAATGACTTATCAGAGAAGATTATTTATCTTTGCTAATATAAAACCAAATTTAATTTAAATGAAGCATGTGCGTGAGTATTTCCAAAAACATGGAACTTTCAAGTAGAATTTCAAGTGATTTTGTGTGATAATAACACAGATATATAACCTTCTCTGATAAGTCATTATGCACTTGTACGTCACACCATTGTCATTTGCATATAATACAAACTGAAATATCTCAAGAACGTGCAAGGAAACAAAAAACTACAAAAGATGTTACTCTGTCATTTTAAGTGTTCTTTCAAATAAGGCAAACTTAATTTTCGTGTCATAGGCACTTTAAAGAGCATCGAGACAATAATAATTGCACTTTTTTGGTTTGGCAATACTCGTCTGATACCTAATAATATTTAAAGTCTATCCGGAGTTTGGGGATTTTACATATTTGTAATTTTTGGAAGCTCGTTAGAAAAATTGTAAAATATCTTGCCGTGCGAAAATTTCAGCTTCGTGTCTTTTTCCCTGCTAAAGTTGATTTACTATTCACAGGAAATGACGTCAAAGTAGGGACACGCAAAGACATTGTGCAGTGATTCAACTGTGAAATACAAAGAAAGTTTAGGAATTGAAGGAATTTTGTTCAAGCAGGTCTGTTAAAAGTACAGAGCCAAGCTTCTTTGTATTTCATGCGTTACGAGCATTTTTAGAAACTCAAACTAACGATGTTCCGGTTATTTAGGTCACATACATCATGATTTGAAAATGAGAGAGAGATTTGAGAGAAATTTATTGGAATTTGGAATCTTATCAATTTACAAATTGCTTTTCGTAAGAGCCGAATAATATTTACATGAATATACATAATAATATACATAGATAATAAATAATAGAATATACATAGATAATAATTAAAATTAATTTTGGAACTGAGATTGGATAGCTAACTCCCGTTTGAATGAACATAAGGAAGTTGCTCGTTTAGTATTCAAAGGAAGAGTATTCCATACTTTAGATCCAGTGAAAGAGAAACTTTTCTTTGTTTTAGGTTTTGGTAGAATAAGGTTGGTATTGCTGCGTCCTAAATTGTAACTACTAGAATCATTAACATGGTGAAAAAGCTGATTTAGATAATTAGGAGCTTCATTGTGTTGAATTTTATACATTAAGGTTGATAAATGCTTCGTTCGTCTTCGTTTGTAATTCGGCGACTCATTACGATTCCGTGGTCAAGATCTTGTTGTCACCATGAACAACATCCCTTGACAATACAGATCACATTATACAAGATCATGACGTGTTTGATTTAAATGAATATGTATTTACTCGCTGTCGTTTCTATTACTAGTTCCTCGATGATTGTACCCAGAAGTTGAGCTTTGAGTCTGGTGCAAGGGCATTGTACGACTGGGATGGAAAGGAGATTGGAAACTTTTCGGAAGGTAAAAATACACGAGCACTCGGTGATAAATCCTGGACCATAAATAAAGTAATCACAGTGGAGTCCGCTTCATCCTTCTCAACCTCATTACTATCTACTTATAGACCTCTTTTATAATGCTTCATCCTTCTCAACCTCGTTACTATCTACTTATAGACCTCTTTTATAATGCTTCATCCTTCTCAACCTCGTTACTATCTACTTATAGACCTCTTTTATAATGCTTCATCCTTCTCAACCTCATTACTATCTACTTATAGACCTCTTTTATAATGCTTCATCCTTCTCAACCTCATTACTATCAACTTATAGACCTCTTTTGTAATGTTTCATCCTTCTTAACCTCATTACTATCTACTTATAGACCTCTTTTATAATGCTTATCACCCTTCTCAACCTCATTACTATCTACTTATAGACCTCTTTTATAATGCTTATCATCCTTCTCAACCTCATTACTATCTACTTATAGACCTCTTTTATAATGCTTCATCCTTCTCAACCTCATTACTATCTACTTATATTGACCTCTTTTATAATGCTTCATCCTTCTCAACCTCATTACTATCTACTTATAGACCTCTTTTATAATGCTTCATCCTTCTCAACCTCATTACTATCTACTTATAGACCTCTTTTATAATGCTTCATCCTTCTCAACCTCATTACTATCTACTTATATAGACCTCTTTTATAATGCTTCATCCTTCTCAGCCTCATTACTATCTACTTATAGACCTCTTTTATAATGCTTCATCCTTCTCAACCTCATTACTATCTACTTATATAGACCTCTTTTATAATGCTTCATCCTTCTCAACCTCATTACTATCTACTTATAGACCTCTTTTATAATGCTTCATCCTTCTCAACCTCATTACTATCTGCTTGTATAGACCTCTTTTATAATGCTTCATCCTTCTCAACCTCATTACTATCTACTTATAGACCTCTTTTATAATGCTTCATCCTTCTCAACCTCATTACTATCTGCTTATATAGACCTCTTTTATAATGCTTCATCCTTCTCAACCTCATTACTATCTACTTATAGACCTCTTTTATAATGCTTCATCCTTCTCAACCTCATTACTATCTGCTTATATAGACCTCTTTTATAATGCTTCATCCTTCTCAACCTCATTACTATCTACTTATAGACCTCTTTTATAATGCTTCATCCTTCTCAACCTCATTACTATCTGCTTATATAGACCTCTTTTATAATGCTTCATCCTTCTCAGCCTCATTACTATATCTACTTATAGACCTCTTTTATAATGCTTCATCCTTCTCAGCCTCATTACTATCTACTTATAGACCTCTTTTATAATGGCGACTGTCTAAATATTATTTTATATGCATGTAAATTAGCCTTTCTGACCTCGCTACAAAGCATAGATTATTTGGAATTACAGACAAACAAGCGAGGTCAGAAAGGATAATTTAAATGAATATAAAAGAATATTTAATTTGGGTGCCATTATGAAAGATGTCTATTAATGGCGTGCGTGGTCTGTACGGGAAAGTATTTGCCTGAGGTTTTCATACAGACCGAGCAACGAAGGAATTAACGACAGTGGCGGCATTACGTGGGTGACAAAGTGACGACTAGGGTCCGGGGGATTTTTCGCCGGAAAAGTTTTGAATTTAGGGTCTCTGAAATGGCATTTCCTGCATTTTGAGAGCACTTGAGTAACATTTAAAGACCACAGATCACTTTTTTGTAGTGCATGTATCCCTTATTTTTCAGAAAATATTATTAATAATAGCACCATTAATAAAAAGAGGCAGTTTGCCGGATGTAGCAAAGTGAAAAGGTGGTAAACTGAAATTCTTGGCAGTTTACCACCTTTTTACTGTGACGAAATACTGACGTTTCGAGCGGAGCCCTTCATCAGAGTAAAACGAGATGAAATAAAATAAATAGAGCTAATATATATGCCAAAAGGGTGTCAGATAAACAAACTAATAATTGATGAGATGCGAAAAGTTAAATCATTTGCTATTTTTACAGTCGATGCAAACAGACTGAGGGGGAGGGAGAAATGACATGTCGAATATTCAAGGATTAGGCGATAGTAAAGCAGTAAGAAACAAAAACTTGAAAATGAATGAGAGTGCATAAGCTAATAATAAAAAAGTTCCAAGCCAACTAAAATAACAAAAAACTTGTAGGAAATTAAATTAAAGAAAAACGTTCGTTAAGACCAAGAGGATGTGTGGTGCCAAGTTTAAAAATGAGACGCTTCTCTTGCCGTTTGCGGTTATACCGCTGATCTATACACAGACTTTCTTGTGTGATGGGCCCCTCGGCTCATGAGCCCCGGTGCGGCGAACCGTTTGCGCACCCGTAGTGCCGCCACTGGTTAACGAGGTTTGTGCGAGAAACCTGAAGTCGAATTCTTTCCAGTACAGACCGAGCGAACGAGGCTAATAAAGTATTCACTGTATCGGTTTTGGTTCATTTTCTTCTCTCTATTTTAACACTGTTTACGTCTTCAACTTCTTCAGAAGCTGCTGTTTACCTTCTTCACTAGTGTATGTTTCTCTTCAATTTACATTATAGGCATTTATTTTCCGTGCTTTTATAGCCTCCTCCGCAGGCAACTCTGTGGCTTCTTTTTCCCATGTCAAATAGCTTCCAAGGCTGTTTTGGCCATTTTTGGCCGAGCCAGAGAAATTAACAAGAGCATGGGGAGAGGATCCCTATACTTCCCTGCAATCCCAGCCAAAACATTGCTCGCACAGCCTTGGAAGCGATTTGACTCGGAAAAAGAAGCCACAGAATTTCCTGCGGAGGAGGCTAGTGCTTTTAGATGATTGAAAACTTTATAGAAAATAAATAATGTCATTTTCCCGCAAAAACTTACCGCTCCGGAAAAAAGCGTATTGCCCTCGTACTCCCTCGTAGCCCATCGTAGATTTCGGACCTCTTAGTAACCAAACAACGTGCGTTATTATACCTTCACATATAATCGTCCAATCAATTATCGCTATTACCATCACGTGACAGTCCAATATTTTACGATATAGGACAGCAACATATTGGACAACGACCTATCGACTGTTTACGTACGAAGAAACATCTTTGTGTTAACATATTTTGTTTGATATAATAAAATACCTATTGGTTTCATCTTCGCCCAATATGACAAAATATTTAAGTCTGGATTTGCAATATTAGGCTCGACCTTCGGTCTCGTCCAATATTGAATTCTCGACTTAAATATTTTGTAATATTGGGCTCAGAGGAATCCAATAAGTAATATTATTATTCAATATTCATTGTACTATATTCTCGTATTCTCATTGGTTGAGAGCCTACATATAATTATTCGTATTTCGGCGCAGACAAAATAAATCTCGTATTTGTCATGTGGAAAATTTGGACATGACAAATACGACATTTATTTGTCATGTCTATACGGTGCCCGCGTATTTTTTCAGCGGAATCTCGCATGAATTGCAAAAGTGCGGGAAATTTTGTAAAAACTATTTTGTTTTGAGTGTTGACAATGGCTTCTGCTCGTTTCGCTTACGAGAATATAGTACAATGAATAATAAAATAATTATTGAATTCGGCTTACGCAGGATATCAGAATTATTCAGACCTCGGTCAGCGTTATCTGCCTCAGCTTCGCTTCGGCAGATAACGCTGACCTCGGTCTGAATAATTCTGATATCCTGCTCAGCCTCATCCAATAATTCTTTATTATTATTTATTTAAAAGAATTCGTGATCGCTGATTGTCATATCAACTCATTGCCCAATCAAATATGGAGTTGTGAAATCAATGGTGCAATATGACAAAAGATTATTGCACGATTGACGTCACCTGGTGCAATATGAAAAACTAATATTGCACGCTATGACGTTTTTCCAACGATGCAGGACGAAAGTTGATTGACTCAGTAAAACACAAATGGCTTCCTCAAAGGAACGGTTAAAATAAATTATTTTAAATAAATAATAAAACAATTATTGAATTCGGTTTTCGCATGATATGAAGAATTATCAAGGCCTCAGTTTGTGTTATCCGCCTCAGCCTTCGGCTTCGGCAGATAACACAAACTTCGGCCTTAATAATTCTTCATATCATGCTCAACCTCATTCAATAATTGATAATTATTTGGCGTACAGACCTGAAAACGAGCTCAGTCATATAGTAATTTTCCTTACCAGAATGACCTGCCTGTGTGTTGTTTATTTAGTTCCAGTTGTTGACGATGTCATTCAACCAACGACAAACACCCTCCTGGGGCCATTATGGGCGACGAGAGGAGGAGAGAAGTTTAGTTTTAAAGGACCCTGTGGATTTGTCGGAATGCTTTTAGAAACCACCAAGGAAAGATTTAAAGATGCTAAGGATTATGAAAACCAGGTATTAAAATTACATGACCGGAGATACGAATTTAATTTTCGAGTGTTGATAGGGGGCAAAATGTCCTGGGTACGAGGTTGTGCCAGTGAGTTCTATATACACTGATCTCGAAAGAAGACTGGATCGAGCAACCTATATTGTCCGCCGATGGCAGAAAATGAAGCCTGCAAAATTCGACAGGCGCCATTACTAAGGGACCAACGTCGCAGTAAATCTGTAGGCATGTCAGGAATCATTGTGCCCAGTAACTTGAAAAATGTCTTCTGGTCCTCTTTATAGCAAAATTATTGTATTTTGTGGATGGTAAGAGCACATAATCCAACAAAGAACCTCATAGGAACCTCAGTTGGTCCCTTAGTAATGGCGGACTACCGGCTTCATTTCCTGAACAATAGTTGCTCGATCCAGTCTTCTTTCGATACCAATGTCTATATATAACTGGAAGACTATGTTCCGGGCATAAAGTGAAACCAAATATGGCGGACATGGAGGCCGATTTTCTACGTTAGTTTCAGTCCCCTACGCGGTCATGTGCGTGAGTTTCAGTTCTTTTCACGGCATTGTACTTTAGATTTTATTTTGGTTCGGTTACGAAATCATAATTACAAAAACGAAAGAAGTCCTCGAAATAAGTGAAACCGACAAACGTTCAGTAACTGAGTACTTAGAAAGGATTTAATAATGTTCTGTGACCAGCTGCTAGTGACATCAGTTGTCTGAAAATGGAGGGGGAGACGGTAAAAAGAAATCGTTCGTCAACCAGTTTTCTCAAGAATTATTTGAGGGCTTCTTTCGTCATTTAGTGTTAATTCTCAATTTGTTTCTTTAAAAATGTATTTAACTCGGCTTAACTTTGGTATTGTAAATTATTGGTTCATTTCTACCTCGTGATATTATGTTTTGTGTATGTTTGCAAAATGAATATAGTTGAGAAATATAGAAAAGTTGCTTGGGAGACTGAAACTGACTTAGAGGACCGCGTCGGGGACTGAAACCATAGAGATCATAAATAAAACTAGAGGGGGCACTGGGTCCAGAATTTGGTAACCAATAGCCCTTTAGCGCGAGTATTGTTGTATAGGAATTGATTGACTTACTAGTTCGCGTAAAAATACTCAGAACGCCAATGTTTAATTTGTAATATATAATTTTATATATAATATATAATTACAATAATAATATAATTATAATATATAATATAAAATATATAAATATATAATTATATAAAATATAATCGTTATATGATAAGGTTACATTCGTAGAGATGTAACGCGTGAGAGCGCTGAGCGTAGACTGTCTAAGGTGTTTAATATACTAGCAAATGAGTAGGCGTAAAGTTATTAAGGTGCTGTCACATCAATTATAATAACTTGGCTAGGAATGCTAAGTGTTCATGCCAAGAGGAAATTAAGATTTAATGCTAATTTAGTACGATTAGATCTTGGCGAGGCTAAGGCGAGTCTACTTCCTAAAAGGTTTAAGATACTAAAGTTAAAAATATAGTTTGTCAATGTTCCAAAGTTCTATAAAATGTCATTGCGCAAAACCGCGTAAATACACGCAATTTTATCGCGTGATGGGCACTACATGAAAACTCGTTAGATTGGGGGTTATGGTTAGGATTGGTGTTGTGTTGGGGTTGGGTTCTAACCCTACAATTATTGGTAATTCAAGGCCATTGCACTTACTGATTATTGGTAATTCTAGGTAGGAAGACATGTTGGGCAAATTGGAGGGCAAATTTCTTGGTTCTAGGCCTTTCCTGCAATTCGCGGTCCAAAACAAGGAATCATAAATTCTACAATTTTTGCGTTTCTTTTTCACTATTTGGCGATTAAGCCTGTTCCATTGTTACTTGAACCATTTTCTGCTGAGTGAAAGATCAAAATCATTGCTTTAATATGAAATATAAATATCAAATTGCCCTCCAATTTATCCAAGATGGCGGTATTCAATTGGTTACTCGGGATTGACTGAAATGAAGATTGGATGCCCCCTCTAGTTTTATTTATGATCCCTATGACTGACACTGACGTACATGTCCATGTTCGCCATGTTTGGCCTCACTTTTCCCCAGCCAAAGACCAGAACATATAGTCCTCCAGTTATATAGAGCTCACTTGGTTGTGTTTTCCCAACTTCCCGCGTGCATCCATAATTCAATGAAGCACGTGCAGGTCTGACGAGAGGGGGGGTCAGCCTGGTCCTTGACGTGGGGCCTATGGCAAAAGGAGGCCCATTTTTAACAAAACAAAATAAAAGAGTATATTATATATTATCTTAACTGTGGAACGATATATTCGGTTCTGTAATAATTAACAACTGAAGTTTTAGCATTAATCATTGCATTTCATTGATTCTCTGATGGTCTTATAACTGTCATAGACTCATGGCCGTCATGGGGGCCCTTTATCACTGCAATCAGTGCCATGGCAGGGGCGGCCACAAATATGTTTTGACCAGGGGTCCAAAATTTCTCTCGGCGGCCCTGAGCACGTGAAACCATGAACTATTACTTAAAGTGTCTATGTAACGAAAATTAAGTCTTAGTTATTAATGAACTCCTAAAATGATGATGAATGGTAATTTAAAGCTCTTTCATATCTCACGTCGCTCGATAACCTATATGACGTTATCACATTTTTAGAAAATCAAGAAATTAGAAATAGTAAATTAATTTGGCATCGCTATTTCGATGTAATGATGTCAGCGATTGTTAGAGGTGTCGTAATGTGCAAAGTTTCAAGTTATTTTGTTGAATAATCTCAAATATATACTTGATTTTTTAAAAATGTATAAACAACTTGACGTCATAGGTAGTAAAACTAACAGCTCATTGATCTAAAACGTTCAGAAAATACAAATAAAATCACAACTTATCAACAGAATAAGTGATTTAATATGAAATATTTAAATAATTCTTAGGTGGCAAGAATTTGAACGTCAAAGCTTGATCAAAAATTATTTTGTATTGTAGCTTGAATTACGACTTAACGGATCTGAGGAAGCAATATCTGTCGAAGTGATGTCTTTTACTGAGAAAGAAATCGAGAAGGAGTTGGAGCAGGTAGAACAAATTGGATTTTTAAATGGTTTTGGTGATCTTGAATCCTCAGTGTATTTAGCGGAACGGTACAGTACACTGATATCATGGGACGCCACCATCATTTCTTTCTAACTGCCTCCATTCGTATCTGCATCGTTTCTCCTTCCGTTGTATTCATTCCTTCCTTTCTTCCCTCCTCTTTTCTCAATCCTCTTCCTCATTGCTCCCTCCCCTTTTTTCCCTCCTACACCCGCTTTCCTCGTTTCTCCCTCCTCTCTTATTCTCTTTTCTTCCTCATCTTTTCTCCCCTCCTCTTTCCTCACTCCTCTTTTCTTCCCCCACTTATCTTCCTCTTCTTTCTTCCCTCATCTTTTCTCCCTCATCTTTTCTCCCTTTCCTTTTCCCCTCCTTTTCCCCCTCATCATCCCCCCTCCCAGCTCTTTTCTCCCTCCTTTTTTCACCCTTCTTTTTTCTCCTTCAATCCTCCCACTTCTTTGCTCCCCCTCTTTTCTTCCTCATTCTTTCCACTTATTTTCTCTTTCTCCCGCTCCTCTCCCCCCTCTTTTCCGTCCTTCCCCTCTCTCTATACTCTCTCCTTTTCCTTTCTTTCCACCTATTTCACCCTTCATCAACCTCTTTCCTGCTTTCTCTCCCTCTTGCCCTCGTGTTTTTAAATTGAACGAAAAAAATGTATAAATAAGCAATGTTTATAATTTGGTTAACCAATATTTGTAATTTGAATAACTTGAATAAATTTTTAAATATTTGTAATTTGAATAAGCAATGTTGTAATTTGAATAATTCATGTTTGTAATTTGAATGATCAATATTTAATTTGAATAACCAATATTTAATTTGAATAACCAATATTTAATTTGAATAATCAATAATTGTAATTTATTTTCCTACTGCTGACTAGCCCGTGTTAATTTCTAACTGTGCTTTATTTGTTCCGTTATTAGGTACGCAACAGAATAAGTGACTTGCAATCCGTGATCCCAAAGCTTAAGTCTCGAAAGAAACGTCTACAACAGAAGAAACGTGAAGAAGAAATCAATTGCACCAACGATAGTTCATTCAAGTTCCAAAATATTACAGAAATTGAAGAAAACAGTCGACTTTTGGGGAAAAAGGGGATTCGCCTAAAGGTACCTAATCGATCATTTTAGTTTCTACTTTGTGCTTCTTTTATTTTTGTAAAAAGCCGAAAGAGGCCTGGAACGAACCACCTGTGTCGTAACTTAAGGAATGTAATGAAGTGAAGAAGCTAAGTCTGGTTTATTTGAAAACACAACACATCCATCTGTCATGTCACTCGCTTTGATGATAAGTATGCAATAGAATACACGAGCGACTTCCGTCCCTTAAGTTACGTCACATAAGATAGTTACCAGACCCTTTGTCATCTTCGACCAAATTTTTGGTTGCCATTTTATTTCCCCAAATGAAAATGTTCACGTTCCCATTTTGAAATCTACAATCAGAACGAAATTGGTTCGTCGTCGTGCTGGCCGTTCTAAGCAAACTAGTTGTACTAACAGCCAATTTACGGAATTTCTGTGTCAACTGTGCCATGTGTCATACTTGTGACTTCACAAACGAAAACAATGGCTTTAAAGTGCATGCAAACCTAGCCTGCGTGCAGACTCCACCTGATAATGAAGGGGGCTAATGGAAACCTTCCCCAGTTGTTTGTATTCTATATAGAGGACGCCAAAATAGACGATAAGTTCTTTTACAGTTTTTGATTTGGTCCATTCGTTTCGGAGACATCTCTCTTCAAATATTACCAAAAAGCGCTATTTTGAATTTCCCAAAGCCAAAGGCTGGCATTTTAATATAATTTGATGAAAATAATTTTTTTTCAACGGAGAACCACTTTATACACACTGGTGATAAAATGAGGTCATAATTAAAGTACTCGTGAGAATATCCTTTGCCTTTCAGTGTACTTAATCACCCAAGTATTATTTAATGTGAAACCTTTTTACTTTTTATTGAATTGAAGGTATATGAAAACGGTAAGATAGATGACGAAGTTATAGTTTATTTCAACATCCACGAGGCATCGAAGGGCATTTTAAACGACAATTATGCATTACTGGGTAGACTTTTAGACGCCATCACAGCTCATCAGAAAGTGTTGAAACAAGGTCATGGTCCTGCGGGACGTCCTGTTGCCAGGAGGATATATCGGGATAATGGGAAAGAGGTTCTCAATGTCCACGAGTTGAGAACAGATGATAGTATTTGGTTGTCGTTTGGAGAAGATTTCAAGCAGCCTTATAGTAAGTGTTGCTTCTTAAAGTAATTAATGGTTTGAACCTAGGAGTATCATTAGATTTAAAGTGCCACTACGATCAAATTTTTACCTATCGATATTTTTACGTATTTATAAAGCAGAGCTGCTAAATATTACTTGGTCGAAACCGTTTTGCGATTCGACGATGGCAAGTATTACTTTTCTTACTCCGAATCTGGAGTTGTTATGTCCGCCATTAATCGTTCATGTTCCTGACCAGCGTAACGAAGTGATGTCAGATTCTCAACGCGAAGACTCCACATGGCTAATTCTTCAAGTAAATCAAGGTCGTTTTTTCAAATTATTCGTCTGAAAGGCTGAACATTTCATCTACTTCTCGAAAAAAACAAGAAAACAAATAACCTCGACCGAAATTCAGGCGTAGCATTGAGAATCTGACGTCACAAACAATATTACCTTTTGAAATTGCGGGCTCACTTGGAACACGTTTTTAGTAATGGTGGCCTAAATAATAGTGATTTCAGAGCTCAAAACACTTGCTTCAAAATACCATTTTTTAGTTGTTTTTTTACATCGATGATCACTTTCGACCCTGAAATACTATTCTGTGCTAAAGAAAATCTAAAAGACGGGGGTGAATTTTCATCGTAGTGCCACTTTAAGGCTTTCTTACTCAGTTCCAGGTTAACACTGTCAGGGTTGGCAACGACCGTTTACGAAACGGAAAATAGCATCCCCGTCCAACAGGGCTTAACTTCAAATCTCAGTTTTTTATTGATGAATGGGACATTGGTGAAAAAAGAAGATATGTCAAAAGTTGCCATGAAAATATTATTGGTGTCGAGATCAAGAGCACGTGTAGTTAAAACTAATACGGCCTGACATAGTTTGACGTCAGTATTGTATTAGTGGAAATGAATTTTAAGTAATAGTGCAAACACGAGACGGAAGACTTTACCGGGATTTCAAAATCCGAGTGCCTATTGAAAATGCGAGCAGAAGGCGAGCATTTTTAATGCACGGGTGCTTTGAAATCCCGGTAAAGTCTGACGTCGAGTGTTTGCACTGACTTCTCAAACATAGTAATTTACATATTTTCAAAGTCCTAGGACTTTGAAATATTTCAAAACGTCATCGCGTGATCAGCTGGATGGATCTTCCTCCGGTTTCAAAACACTAATTAAACATTAATTTATTTTCTTTTCAGTTCATGAATTATTAATGAGTTTGAGAAGTATAGTTTAAAACACGAGCAGCAGTGTTTTGTCGGGTGTATAAATGAAAAGTTTATGTAAATCAGGACGAATCTTTATCACCGTATAAAGACACGATACGGTCATGATTTTCCTTTCCTTTATTAATGCAATTTTGAAGTAATATATCAAGAACGAGAAAGCGTTCTTTACCACGTATCAAAACACCTAGAAATGTGTTGGAAAACGAGGCCGTAGGCCGAGTTTTTTAACAACTTCGAGGTGTTTTGAGACCGTGGTAAAGAACTATTTCGAGTTCTTGATATAGCTTCTCAAACGAATCAGTATTTAAAGAGAAAATTGAGCTGAAAGTTGACTTAATTTATGGAAGTTCTTTACCACGATATCAAACCACCGACACGGTAGTGATTTCCTTTGTCTTTTCCTCATGAATTATTAATGAGTTTGACAATGAGATATATTAGTTGTTAGCACCTATAAGATCAAAAAAAAATCAGGAAAACATATGTATTATATTAATAATAAATCGCTGTTCTTTTTAGCCTACGCTCTGCAGTTAGTTCTTGATAAAACAAAACCAATTTCATTGTGGAATGAGAAGAAAATCATCCAGCGAGAGACACTTAATGACGATCTTTGTGGAAAAGAACGGGCCAGTTTATGGACGGCTGTTCATAGCTACCCTTCTGATTGTAATTACCAAGACGTTAACTTCGATATGGAACCTCGAGAAAGAATTGCTTTTGCTCAGAGTTTGCAACCCAGTCGGGTAAGATGTCATCACGGGCGCAACAATACACCTTACACATTATGACCACTACCATAATTCATTGCGAGATTTCCTTTCTAAACTCCCTCTTGGAAACGTCAGATTGACCTGAAGAAGGGCGCATCGTGCAAAACGTCGTCTATGGAAATACAGAGCGATCGCATAAAAGGACAAGCTCCTCCCCTTTCGAGATGCTTGAGGTTTGAAATTACAAAATAGCTGGCGCTTCCAAACCGTAAACGCAAATACGCACCAATTGTAGAGATGCGTTTATTAAGTATCATTTTGCGTATTCAGTCCTTTGTGTTTTGTACTGTAGTGTCATCATGGATAATAAAAAAACTGGATAGGAAACTAGCTGACGTCAGCGTGAAAACCTTGTTGAAAATCGTGATATCACGAAGATGTCACGAGTATGCAGATTTTGCTGAATTTCTCTTTGATTTCTCCATATTTTCGTATTCAGGTAGCTATATTGAGATTCCAAAAAGTTCCATCGTCTCACAAACCTGCCTAAGCCACGACTAAGTGTTCGAGGTAAATGTTGTTCATCTTTGTTTCAGCTGTTTTATTTTTGTTGTAAAGAAACTGGCGTCGCAAAAACTACCATCGTTTTAGTTGAAATTTGCGACGCGTTTTTCACCATCTAAAGTTGGAACTTTTCTTCTAAAATGAGTAATGGTAGTCGGATATTCCATCGTAAGGTGGCATTGTTATATTTTTTGGTAGTTTGACTATCATTTTTAGCTGTATTATTGCTAAAAGTTGAGGATTTATGGAGATTTTGTGACGTCACGATTTTCAACTAGGTTTTCATGCGATCAAATGGTGCCTTAACCAATCAGCACGCTGGAAACGTCACACATGATCTTAGTTTCCAATCCAGTCTTTCTACTATCCATGATGTCACTCATGAGAAGTGGAAAGGAAAATAAACTCCCAGTGAACCCCGCGACTACAAATGTCCACCGTACTGGGAACTAATTTGAATATTATTTTCGATACCAGTCTTTGACCTTTGATTAGCTGCTCTATGGAGTCGCCCCCGATCAATATAAAATATAGCCACCTGTATCTGTATTTGCACATGCCTAAACGCTTTTGAATACAAAAAAGTGGCGCCAATTTCAAACTAAATTTCATGGTTGGCGATGCTGTGTTCGACATAATCGTTGGCGCCAATGCAAACGCAGATACGCTTCTTATACGCAAAGCAAGCACGATCGCAACTAGGTGTATTATCAGGAGAATAAAGCGAATCCAACTACAATTTGAAAATAGAAGTAAAGAAGGAAAACGAAGCAGGGACTGCGATACAGAAATATATCGGACATTCAGGCTAATTAGACATTCAATACGCGAGCACATGACAACAGTATTTCTTGAGAGGATATGTCCTCGGACATACCAAATATAAGTTATTAATTTAAACCAACTCTGAAGGTCTTCTATTTGTAAATTCTCTTCTCGCTTCGATGCACAACAGATCACAAAATGAATCACGAAAGCGCATAAGCCTTCTCATATTACAACTGACCAATAAAATGCGCTCATTTCTTATTGTGATTGGCATGCTGAGACCCTCAGCATCGACTTTATGCGATCGCTCCGTGTATTTTTTGACATATTTAATTTCTCTTATTTTGATATGTCATTATATTTAGTTCTTTTTAGAACTTTCATATCTGTTCTTGTTCACTTGTTTCCACCACCATTGATGTAGTAGAACTGCATGTCGGATACAAGCTTTAAAATTAACCTTTAATCAATACAATTGTGTTTCTATTGTAGATTAATGATCAAAATACGTTCGTGCAATATCAGAAAAATCCAGACCTTATTTTATATCCCGAAATTTCTGTCGAGAAAAAATTAGCCAAAGGTGACATTGTGTGGCCATCAGAATGTCAAACGTGGGCTATAAATAAGGTAAGAAATACTGTAGATAAACTCCGCTTTATGGTGCTACTTGTCGATACTCAGTATATCATGTTTTTTTTATATAACAAACAGTCCAAGTGGAATATCATGACATCGTTTTTATAATCTACACACTTTGTGACGAGCATGAAATATGTTTTAGCTAAACTGTATTAACACAATAACCAGTACAATAGTACCATACCATACCATTTATTTCTCCAGATGTGAAAATCACATCCTGAAGGAAAATTTTGCGGTTAGCCCTGTATAACAACTCCCTTAAATAAAATTTAAATTACATTAAATAAAGATTAAATATAGTGTTTCATATTATAAGTTATACATTTAAATGTGTTTTAAGTTCCTTTTGATCGCATTAACGTTTTCAGCTTCCACAACGATTCTTGCTAGATTGTTCCATTGTCTTATTATTGTGACGAAGAAAGAGTGTTTATAACAATTAACTCACATACAGTTTAAACTTGTGATTTTCTCTGGTGTTTGACAATTTAGTCAATTCAAAATAGTCGTCGAAACTCGAAATTTACATTGTCGTGAGCAACGTTGCCGTGAGCATTTTCATTACATTACATTGCATTGCATTGCATTGCATTGCATTACATCACATTACGCTACATTACGCTACATTACGCTACATAAATAATATTTAAATAATTTCATAGTTTGTATGAAATTCAGAAATTTCCAAACATCTTTGTTTGCATCTTTAACTTAATCGCCTTTGCCCCCAAATGTTTGACCCAACTTGTGCCTATCCCACATTTGGGGATTTTACATATTCGTAATATTTTGGTCTTCCTGAGCAAAATCATAATATATCTTGTCAGCCGAAAATTTCATCTTCGTGGAGTTTTTCGCTGCCAAAGTTACCGGATGTGATGTCACAAGAGGCATTCCAAACCAGTTTTCTTTTGTTACTTGCCACAAAAATGCCTCTTGTGACATCACATCCGGTTCCATGAAGATGAAATTTTCGGCTGACAAGATATATTATGATTTTGCTCAGGAAGACCCAAATATTACGAATATGTAAAATCCCCAAACGTGAGATAGGCACTTTAATATTTAACCCAACCGAACATTATTTTTATTCTATACAGAGTGGTTTGATTTATTCTCGGGCTTTTCCTCAGTTATGCTTGAGTACGACTAACCTGAAACTAAAGGTTAATTATCAAGAAGAAACGACTTTGGAAGGTTTTGTTGTCCAACTTAGAAAAAGGTATACTAGGTTGTTCTTGGTTTGCCACGCTGAATTGTTCTTCTACCAAACCATATATAAATGTTATATTACATACATGTATGTAAGAGATAAATCCCGAGAACGAGGAATGTATGCTATATACAGCCCCGAGGGATTTATCTGACTTATTTCATGATTGAGGGGTTTTCCAACAAAGTTTTGTCTATTTTTTCCACCTTGGACAAAGATTTTCCTAGTTTTTTCTTCATTTCTTATCTAATTAGTATTCATAGGGCTTTATGCTATATAAAGCCCGCGGTACATCAAAGAAAATCGACTCAATCATGAAATAAGTCATTATTAGCCAACAAAGTCGGTTTTCTTTGATCTACCGCGTGATATATATCACGAATATCCCGGAAATCGGTGCTATAACGGTAACCAAGCACTCTTGCCAATTACTTTCCTCAAATTAATATCCCAAGAGAAAACCTCCTTTGTTTATTATTATAATTAGTTGTTTATTCAAATTACTTTCCCCCATAAAATATCCCAAGAGAAAAACAACTAATTGACCTCGGTCGGTTCAATAACCTATACTTATGTATATAATATGCACTATATAAATAGACTTCAATGTTTAATATTTTATACATGTATACAGTAATCATACAGTATAATACAGTATAATACAGTATCATACAGTATAATACTTCATAGATATTAAACGCGATTTCTTTTGTTTGTGTTAAAATTTGTTATCAATTATTTATAATGCAAAAAATAAATTACCCCACCATTTACTGCCAAAAATTTGGCTTACCCAAGAAATGGTTCTCTACGGTATCAAACCCAAGCCATTTCTCTTCGCGGGTACCAACCGCAGCCATAAATAATGAACGCTCCTTTAGTGCCTTGTAACTGAGTTGTTACATGAAAAGCTAGTCAAATAGGTATAATGGATAGGTGATCAGACATGTATAGATAAAGTAGGTAAGAAGATAACGGGTGGGTATGTAGGAGAGTGGTTGGTTGGTTGGTTGGTTGGTTGGATGGGTAGATAGGTATAGAGGTTGATAGGTAAGTAGGTACGTCGGTATAGGTAGGTAGGTATCAACACTGAGATAAATTAGTGTGCTTCATTGGATTTGTATTATGAAATGGAAGTAAAGTGTAACCTGTTGACGCTGCAGTATTTCGTCAGTTGATCACTTTAGCTTCTGGTGGATAGGTATAGTTATGTAGGAGGTACGTAGGTAGGCCGCACAACCTGTAGGTAGCTATCCACCATAGCTATAGGTGGCTAGGGTAGTTCAGTAGATAACTATAATCAAGGTAAATATAATCAGGACAAAAGACAAATAGATTATCTACAATCGTGTCAGAAATTGTTGGGACACATGTGGTGTACAGCGCCATCAACCCCTCTCTCCCTTACAATGTTGGTTTTATCACAAATAAATTCTGTTGCGTGACCTGAACAAGGTTGAATCTACTGTAGAATGAAACAACATTGAACAGGGGGGTTTTAAAAAGTGTCCCAACTAATTTCTGCAACGATTGTTATAGATTATCGAGACAAATAGATTATCTAGTTATAGATTATATCTAGTTAATCCATTTTAAGTCATCCGAACTTACGTTGTGTAGATTATGATAGCTAACATATAAGTTTTGATGTTATTTAGGAATGTATCGAGTGCAAGCCAGTTATTTAGTTTTACTCCATCTGGAGATATCTGTAGCGTTGCTAATCCTTCCCTTCTTTTGTCCTGGATTGCCAATGAAAATTTTCGACTTATTAACGAAAATGAACAAGAAGAATATGACGGTAAATTTATTTATGGGTTGTTTTGTCCAAATGCGTTACTTTTATTAATAAAATATTTTTATGTCTTCCATCCTGTACAACCTTTAGGCTTTACTAAATACACCCGGCACATTTAGCTAGGGGTAAAAGATCCCTAGCCGCTTTATTACAACTTTGAAAACATAAATTGAAAACTATGTAGTTCAGAAATATGCTAAATGTTTTTGGCCAGCAAAGGTGCGGGCAAATAACGCCACAACAAAGAACTAATATCTATAATATAACTAAATCAATAAATTATGGATGCAGAAATGGGGAGGAGGCGGGTAAATCACCAAGTATACGTCTTCACTTGATAGTGGGTGTGTTAAGTACCATCTCACTACTGTTTTCTTATCGCTCCACCTTGTCCTAGTTATCTAAGGAATTTTCTTATCTTTAGAGACACTAGCCTGTGTTCCAGTCCACTACGCTGTCGTGTGCGATAGAAACGCACTTATGTTGATAGTCACAATAGTATGAATAGAAATCCAATAGACTAAGACCACAATATTGTCATGCTATTGTGAAGGGTTTCTTTGTGTAGTATTTCTATCACTCAATGATGTCAAAAATTAATGGGAGCGACCGCATTCGCCCGCAATCACAACAAAAATGGCGGCCTTCAATTTACAAAAAATACGAGAAACAAAGCCAAATTTGTTTAAAAGTAAAACGGTTTGAACAAAACTAATACCCATTCTCATGTGAGGCGACAAAGAACGTTCATTTAAGCAACACTTGTTTTTGGGGGCGGAGTGTCACTTGAAGTACACTTTATTGCCATCATCCATGGCCCGTCTACTCCGTCGTGTCTATAATATCATCTCACGATTTTCATCTTCTAGCTGGGTCTTTAAAAGAACCAGATGGCATTCCGGAGAGTGATGAAAAAGAAAGACCAGAGACTGTGTCTGATAATGGACTAACAGCAGTGAAAGACGTTTATAGTGGTGAACGATATTGCGTCGCAGTACTACCTAAATTACCAGTTAAACATCAATCTATTGGAACTCAAAGGTAAGTTATTTTGAATTTGTTGTAGAAAACGACACAGTCTTCCCTTTCGTAAACGGCATTTGCCATCCTAAACAATGGCCTCGACCGCCTGAATCCTAACCCCCTCGGAAATGTTTTGCAACATGGCAACAGCTTGACGCAGTTTTTCCATATATATTAGTCAAAGATTCCGGGGGGTTAGGATCCTAAATAATGACCCCAACCCCCCTTTGAATATTAACACCCCGCAATTTTTACTAATATATACGGAAAAACTGTGTTAACTCTTTCCTGACAGGCTGAAAAACATCCAAAATTGAACCACCTCTTTGTTCTATTGATATCTCTTGAACTAACCATAACTGTTGCGAAAGCTATACATTTTCTGAAAGCCCAATAAACCGGCTTTTACTTGTGCTTTTAAATTTCCCTAACAAAACACATGTTAATATAAATTAGCATTAATTATCATAAATCAGGATGAAAAATTTACATTTTTCTAGAAAAGGCCATCTTGCACGCCCGCGTAGCATCTTGAAAACTCAAAATGCCACCAATCGCAGAGTTGTTTATGAAATTAAATCAAACTTGGCGGGTGAGTGGATCTCATATTCCTGGCGCTTGTCGAATTTCAATTTTTAATCTCGCGTTACCGTGTACCGTGTTTTTCGATTGACGACTTCCGGAGTCTTCTACGACCCATTTTGACTGGGCCGGTCAGGAAAGAGTTAAACTGTGGTTCGGTTCAAGACGGGGTTTACGATTCAGGGGGGCTTGGGGTCCTTGTTTAGGATGGAAAATACCGTTCGGGATGGCAAAGTCTGTTTACGAAAGGGAAGACTGCGACGGCGAGTTGTCTAATTGTGTATACATTTACAAGTTTCTAACCCAAGAAATCATTTTTATTATATAATAGACAGTGTTTTATTGATGGTTCCGCCACTAATAAAACTGATAATCACACATGTGCGATTATTTATGGTAATCACACATGTGTTGATTATCGTGTTTTAAAAATCTGTTATATGTTTGTAAAATCCCACTACACTCTTGTGCTCTATTTTTGTTGATTATGTAATAAACAGAAGAATACATGGATGCTTGGAAATATGAAATTTATTTCTCGTGTTGACCAGAATATCTCACTCGTTCGCTGCGCACACGCGTTCGATATCCTGGTCTACACTCGAAATAAATTTCATATGTATTATTCTCTATTTATTTCACATTTTTCATAAAAAGTTGTAAATATTCCTTAGGAAATAATACGCGACTTCTATCCCAGAGGTTTCTATCAGCGGATAATAACTTCTGAAAATTAAGGATTTGTGATAGAGCTTGTAAATTGATACTAAAACGTGTTCGAAACCCGAGTGACGTAATAAAAACACGAGAGAAGTGTAGGGAGAAGCATCCAGGGGCGGATTAACCAATGGGCAACTGGGGCACGTGCCCCAGGGCCCCGAGCTCCTGAGGGCCCCGCTCAAATTTGAAACGCAGGGAAAAACAGACCACAAAAGCAAAAAATCATTTAAAAAATTAAAATTCTTGAAATATTTTACAGAATGATTATATAGATTATATAGATCATTACATAATTACTATTTACAAAAACTAACATTAACATTAACAGTTGTGCCGAGACACAAAGTAACTTTCAGACGTTTATTTTGCGGGATTTTTGAAGAGCGAAATCTTCAACTACACAGGTAAAGTCAATTTTCCGAAGGATGTCGCTTTCGATGGACATTAGGGAAAGTACGCTCGTCCTCTTTTGCGCCATTGTTGAGCGCAACTCATTCTTAATAGGCTTTAGGCTTGAAAACGTACGTTCGCTACTACAGTTAGAAACCATAAATAAATTCGTAGAGTGATCTCAACATTTGGGAAAGTGGGTGCGAGTCCCTGTTTGACGAGAAGGCGAAACATGTTGAGTTCTTTGCTGGCATCTGTGTCGGTGTAACAAGTTTGCTTCACAACTGGAGTTCGCAGCATGGATGCAAATTGTACAAGTTCGTCAGCAAGTAGCTCCTCCAGATCATTCTTGTACGTATGAACCAATTGTGCAGCGGCTTGTTGGAATTCCTGTTCATTGAGATCTTCCAACCTCGCGAGGAAACCGAACAACCGACACACCTGACCTCACTGTACGCTCCAATGCGGTCGGACATCGCGCTCGTTAATTTGTCGATGATGACAAGGAAGCTGTCGACTTTGAAGCTTTCTCTAGCACTTAACTTTGCAGTGTTGTCTGTGTCGTAAACCAAATATCCGTGAAAGGCTACATAAAGTACCTACCGAGTTGCCTGAGTATGGTAACTACAGTACCTCATCTTTTTATCAGATATAGACGATTCAAACCCTAACACTAAGAGTAACACATGCGTATATTGTCTAATACAGTGTACCTACGGATTTAATTTCACAAAATAAACAACAAATTTATTATTTTTAAATAAACCACAGAGCAGCAGTCAATATTTATATTAGTAACTGATAAGCGATAACTGTTCCCATGCACCGCAGCCCCAGAGACCGGGGTGTTTCAGATGTTTGGGGCCCCACAATCTAAATTTGCCCCAGGGCCTCAGGGGTCCTTAATCCGCCCCTGGAAGCATCAGCCACAGAGGCGATTGCTTTCCCAACTTCTCGAGTGTTTTTATTACTTTACGATGGTTTCGATCACGTTATAGAGACCTGGGCAAACGTATTCTATTATTTTTATAAAATAATTCAGAAACAATTACTTATAATTTGAATAATTACGATATCTAGCGCTTTTGATTTTGATGTAATGCAAATTCTCATTAGTTACTGACGTCATTCCGGTCTGATAGAGAGTGGCAAGCTGACCAATCACAGCGTGCGTAGAGTAAACATTATTTTATAAATCATAATCGAGTGTAAATGCCAAATTGATTGATTTCAATATACCCCTATATATTTACAGGCATCACCACCACTACATATACCGAACTCGTAGCTTAGCTCATGGTAAATTTTAATTTACACTAGTCTCCTTTATATTTGTTCTTTTTTACATTATTCATACCTTGTACATATAATTAAATTAACAAATTAATTAGTATTAGCTCATCGATTTGTATAAATTCTAATTACTTTCAATATTACCTCTATTTCAATAGTCATGTAACTTACTTGGCTTTAGAAGAGCCACCTCGTGGAAATGCTAATAAACCGTTATTATTATTATTATTGTTATTATTATTATTATTATTATTATTATTAACGACTTCCATAGTTCAATGGGCACGTTAGAGCGCTGGTCTAGAGTTTCATATATTGTCTCAACCAATGAAGAATTTTGGTTGCCCCGGGCCCCCAATTTGAGAAGGGCCCCCTAAAATTTTTGAAGTTTTGGACATGATAGCTAACCGTAGCTATCCATAACGGCATGTTGTAAAACATGGACTGTACTGGACTGGACTGGACTGATAAAACATGGACTGATAAAACATGGACTGGTAAAACATGGACTGATAAAACATGGACTGATAAAACATGGACTGATAAAACATGGACTGGTAAAACATGGATGGTTAGGATCTTTGTTGTTTTGGGGTTAGCGATTATTTGTTAATGTAGACATCATACATTCACAGCTACACGTTACATGTTTTACCAGTCCATGTTTTATAACAAATAATCGCTAACCCCAAAACAACAAAGATCCTAACCCTCCATGTTTTACCAGTCCATGTTTTATCAGTCCATGTTTTACCAGTCCATGTTTTATCAGTCCATGTTTTATCAGTCCATGTTTTATCAGTCCATGTTTTATCAGTCCATGTTTTATCAGTCCATGTTTTATCAGTCCATGTTTTATCAGTCCATGTTTTATCAGTCCATGTTTTATCAGTCCATGTTTTATCAGTCCAGTCCAGTCCAGTCCAGTACAGTCCAGTACAGTCCAGTCCATGTTTTACAACATGCCATTCATAACCTAACGAAAAATAAAAAACAGAAAAAAACAGAAAGGTCCTTTTGAGTCATCCCTTTTAGCCTTCCCCTTACCACACATGCATGTCTACAACTGGGAGACTCGTGTTCGATCCTTGGTCGGACCATGACCACTCGCAGTCTTAAAATAATTGAGAAGGTGATGTCTTTCCAACAACACCAGAAAATGGTGGGACTTTCGGTTCTTCTGGGAAAAACGGCGTTAAATCGTAGGCCCTGGGAATCCCTATCAGTTGCGTTTTCCGTTCACCTAAGAGTGATACACTGAATAGTCGAGCACTTAAAGGTCAACTATACCTTTTGAGGTTATTCTATTTTTCGTTAGAGTTCGAAAAGTTCAATTCAAAACCGAAGAAATAATTAAAATTGGTTACTCGGTTCTACTTTTATGATCTGTTAAAGATCGAGTTTTCAGCCCTTTTACTAAACTTAGTTGAACAACGACCGCGTCAGAAGAAAGCCTGGTACTACCGGTAAGTGATGTCATAATGATGTCATACGGCGAGAAAATACTGTATATTTTGGTTTTATTTTAGTGAAGTTTGGAATACTGTTTACTCTTGGGTGAGTGATAAGTGACAAACCAAATATCAAGCACTGGAATATTATTTTGTTCAATAAACCTATTACCATTATGACACTATGACGTCATACCGGTAATAGTGCCATTCTTCTCAAAACGCGGTCGTGCAACAAGAGATCCGAAGAAATACTCCTCAATAAATCCTGCGCTATATCATGAAATTCATTTTTTTCTTCACTTTTACAAAGTTAGATGATATCTCTTTCGGAGGAAAATAGAACCTCAAAAGGTATAGTTGACCTTTAAAACATGAGCCTCTGGCTCGGATAAATAAGGTAACCTTATCCTGCGTGATCGACTCCAACTAAATCATACTCATCTTCGCATTTTCTATTTAACGATATTATTGATTTAGTATTTACATTAATTTCTACTGTTATATTTGTTTGTTCTTTTTTTCTGTATAGATGGGCACTCAAACAAGAAAGTTTGAATAACATTGGACAGTGGAAGTACTCTAAAGTCTCCAACCCAGAATGGAATCGCAGAGCATTGTCTTGGCCTGTCAAGCAAGATGGGACGAGAAACGAGGTGTGATGTTGTGAATATGTATGACCTTATATCTACTATTTACATTTATAAAATAAGTCGTGTCTTACGCACGCTGTGATTGGTCAGTTACCGTGTTTATATCAGGCTTTAGTATAAATTGACAAGTTTATATCACAAATGCTCAATTTTGATTGGCTATCGCAGGAGTTACTATCCGCTGATATAAACCTCTGGGGAAAAATTAGCCATCATACGCCATCAATTAGCCATCATACGCCATCAATTAGCCGTCATACGCCATCAATTAGACATCACGGCGCCATCATACGCAGTAAGGAGAATTTACGTGTTAATAAAAAAGATATTTGTACATTTTATTTGCTTTCTACGGGTTATTTTATAAAAGAAATAGAAAACATTTTTATCCGTGTTCCCATTCGTTATATAAACACTCGTGGAAGTTTGGGAGAACTCGAAATCGCGTGGAAACACTCGCCCTACGGGCTCGTGTTCCCACTATGATTTCTCGTTCTCCCAAACTTCCACTTGTGTTTATATAACTGTATGTAAACACGGAAAATGTTTTCTATTTCTTAAATACATTTAAGTTAAAGGAAAACTGTAGTCAAGAACGAATTACTTTTTAATAAAAAGCCTTTAAAGTGCCTATCTCAAGTTTGGGGATTTTACATATTCGTAATACTTGGGTCTTCCTGAGCAAAATCATAATATATCTTGTCAGCCGAAAATGTCATATTCATGGCCTTTTTTGTGTATCATATATTTGTGTTTCATATCACGAGGCATTTTTGTGACAACTAACAAAAGAAAACTGGTTTGAAATGCCTCTTGTGACATCACATCCGGTAACTTTGACAGCGAAAAACTCAATTAAGATGAAATTTTCGGCTGACAATATATATTATGATTTTGCTCAGGAAGACCTAAATATTACGGATATGTAAAATCCCCAAACGTGAGATAGGCACTTTAAGTACAACATTTAGTAATGTTAATAGTTTTACGTTATCTGCTCTTGTATACTCATTACTCAATAAATAACATTTTCGTATTTTATGCTTCTCATGGACGCTGACGTTTCGAGTTTACTCAACGCGTCAAAGTTTATGTACAGTGGCGGATTTCTTTTCAATTTTGACGCCATTGAGTGCTTGTCTTTTGTTCCTTGCATTCAATGACGTCGAAATTGAAAAGAAACCCCTATACATCGAGTATGGATGAACGAGATAAGACCATAGGTTGCTAAAATGGCGGCATCCAGAAGCATACAATTCGAGAACTTGAAAAACCTTATTTTTCGAGTGCAGCTCAGAGCAGATATACCTTAAAATTATTAAAGTGCCCGTAACGTCAACATTTTTTATTGTCTTATTTGGAATAACTTTTAAAACGATAAAGTAACTTCTTTTGAAGATTTTCACTTCTTCGCTTTCTTTTTTAGATATATCAATTTGTTTGATATGCAAATATCTGGAATTTCGTCACACATGCATAATGAGTTATCAGAGAATGTTGTATATCTTTGTGTTCATGAAATAAAAACACAAAAGTGTGAATAACACGTGTGTGCGTTTCTCCCACAACACCAAACTTCTCGATTTTAAAGGATTTCGTTCGAGAATGAAAGAGATATACACATTTCTCCAATAAGTCATTATGCATGTCTGACGAAATTCCAGACATTTGCATATCAAACAAACTGATACATCTCAAAAAGAAAGCAAAGAAACGCAAATCTTCAAAAGAATTAGTTACCTTATCATTTTAAAAGTTCTTCCAAACAAGACAATAAAACATTTTGAGGTTATGGGCACTTTAAGAGTAATTTATTTGTTGACTACAGTTCCCCTTTAAAAGTGACAGATATTGTTTTTCCAGGATTTCAAATGGCCGATGGCAGGATTCCTGATTTGTAATGCTCCTCCTACGAGACGATCCAAAGGCGTCAGAATTGGTAAGTTTATTTGTATATTAGATATTGACCTGTCTATATAATGTTTCGTTTTTGGCAATTGACACTGTAGTTGTTCGCGGGGAAATTATTACAGAAGTTAAAGTTTCATAAGAACCAAAGTGACAATAAGAACCAAACTGGCAATTCGAATAGAATATATTTAACACAACAAACTCGGAAAAGAAACGTGAAATAAGAATAAATATGAAAGCTGCTCAGTTCTCAAAAGAACTGGATATGATATAAAAAGAGAGAAATAGGAGAACTTCAGATGGAGATTTGACCTGAAGAAGGACACATCGTCCAAAACGTCGTCCATGAATATACGTAAGCAGGGCTCGATATAATTTTTCCAAGTTCATCAGACAAAATGTCCGACAATTTCGTTATTTCGTCGGACATTTTGAAAAGTTCATCGGACAAAATGTCCGATAATTACGTTATTTCGTCGGACATTTTCGACAATTTTTTGGCGAACATGTTCTGGCAATTGCGACGATTGAATGTTGTTGGCGAAATTGCTGGTTGGGATCTTACCAATACGTGGATCAGATTGACGAACGAAATGAATCCTTCAATTGAAGGAGTTTTACTTAAAGGAGTCCAGCTAATGCTTTGCGGGGCTTTTCGTTGCCGTCAGTCTCAGTCCCCGCGCGCGGTCAATGTAGTCTTTAGTCTTCCCGCGCTGCCATAAACGACATCGTACATGTTTTCGAAAACAAGAGCAGTCTGAGTCATGGAAGAAGCTTTGAAATCGATATTTAAAATTAAAAGAAATTGAATTAATTGTAATTGAAATTTTAATCAAGTACCAAAAAGCCATGAACAAACAACAAAACAAATCCTGTTTTTAATTGACAAAAAATTCCGTCGAACAAAATGTCCGACAAGTCGTACCATTGATCGGACATTTGTATTTTCTCGTCGGATAATGTCCGATGTCCGACGGTTAAATCGAGCCCTGTGTAAGTACTCTTACTTAAGTATTTTTCGACACATTGAACTCTCCTACTGTATTTCTCCTTTTTATATCATATCCAAAGAAACGTGAAATTCTAGTGAAAATGTCCTATGGTCCCTCTATCATATAGTTAATAGAACATACATGGTTTGAAACTCGATAAAAGTCAGTTCTATGTTTTTGTTCGGCTTTACGCAAATTGGGTATCATTGTGATTACGGGACACATTGTACTTAATTCTGTATAACGAAGCAACCATCCAATAACAACGTTTTGGTTTAATCGCTCAATCATGCTTCTAAATATCAATGGTACCTTTTCCTTCTCCTTCCAAAATATACCAATTGTTCCATTGTTAGCCCATTTGAAGTTTATCAAGTTTCCAAACCATATATATGTTCTATTAACTATGCCTATATATCTTTAACTGGACTGCGGGTTTCCATTACCAATGACTCACAAAAAGTGTCGTAAAATTAAGGATGGCGTCTTTTTTCTCATGTTCGTATACACCCAAAAGCAACACATGGGTCGTGTGACGTTTGTGGTGGACGACGCTGGTCATCCGAAAGAAATTAAAGTAAGCTCCCTTGTCTTCGAGTTCGACGACCAACTGAACAAATAAAAGATACAAACCGAAATTTTGTTATTTTAATCGTAGGCTATTAATTAAGGTGCTGGTGAAATATTAAGCGAAGGAAAGACAAAAAACACAGATTGTAAACAAAGTTCAAATACCTGATGAAAATATTCCATCTCCTTTCTCCCATAGGAGTAGGCTTTAGCCTACTACATATATTACCACCACTATGAACAAAAAACTATTAATTTTAAAAAAGAAAAGTCTTAACTGCAGACTTAAAACTACTTAACATATCAAAGCTTCTAATTTCCTGTGGTAATGAATTCCACAGTTTTGGTGCTGCAACCGAGAATGTTCTGTCTCCATGAGTCACCGTTTTGGATTTTGGCTCAAGTAGCAGATTTCGGTCAGATAATCTCAAAGCACGAGTAGGTTTATATTTAGTTAGCAAATCAGTAATATAAACAGGCGCCTGGCCATGCAAAGCCTTGAAAGTAATTATTAGTATCTTAAAAACAATCCTTGATCTCACCGGCAACCAGTGAAGATTACCAAGCACAGGGGAGATATGCTCCGATTTTTTAACCCCTGCAACAAGTCTAGCAGCTGTATTTTGAATTCGCTGTAACTTGCTCAATTCAGCTTCTGGTAAGCCATATAGGATGCGATGATGTTATATAGACATATGTGATCAGAGACCATATGTGATGTTATAGAGATCCAATCAAACGTATTCTATTATTTTTATAAATAATTCAGAAACAATTACTTACACTTTGGATAATTACGATATCTAACGCTTTTGATTTTGATTTAATGCAAATTCTCATTAGTTACTAACGTCATTCCGGTCTCCGTAACCTGATCGAGGCAGGCAAGCTGACCAATCACAGCGTGCGTAGAGTAAAATTATTTTATAATTAATTATCGGGGATATCGTAACTGGCATATTAATCCTATTCTTAAGCCCTTGGGCTATTTTCCCTCTGTTGTTAATTACGAGGTATAAGGTATTTAAGACTTCATGTTTGGTAATTAACTCATAAATACATCGACAAACATTGTTGGAATATCACTAGACTGCGGTGATTGGAAATCATTCGAAGACAAATATAATTTGCAAATTCATGTATCTTACGCAAAAAGGTGTACAGGTCTGTTTGCTGATTGTCGTTAAAAATAGCAAATGACTTTCCTCTTTTAACATCTCATTATTTGTTATTGTTTCCCGCACGTGATTAGCTTATTTTTGTCTTATGGGATTATTTATTCTATAAAAGTATCACTCAGTTATTATTATATTTCACTCTGTGACGAAGGGCCTTCCTTCGAAACGTTAGACAACGTACACGCTATTTCGGCAGTAGACCAACCTTTTTATATATTTGATTTGATCAATGAATAAATCGTTTTGACTGCGAGTGACCTATATTTATATTCAGGGAGGCAGAAAGGTAACTTACGCTTTCAGCGCTAAAAACTCGATTGGTACTTAAGTCGGTTTTTACTAGGCGAATTTAAAGCGACCTTTTCTATTAGGGTTATAGGGTTAGGGTTTTTATATTCACTGATAAACTCATTAATATAGAAATAATACTAGTAACTATATACGTGGGCTTTGTGTTTGATTTCTTGTCAAACATGCGATTGTTGTATATATACACAATAAAATGCCAGTTGTATATGGAAAATAAGAAAGCTCTCCATATTAGAATCCTCAGCTTTATATCTCTTATATTTATTATTTATTTCGTATTTCCTGACATACACATCCCAGGTTTCCAAATGGCAGCAGGCAGTTTTAGGACCTTGCCGGCGATTTCTAATTTCAAAATATAACTCAACTTTGGGTATTTGCCAAGATCATAATTATTCCGTTTCTGAATGGTAATATGGTAATTTGTTTTGATTTCTCTAGTATGTCCACTGATCTCTAAATAAAGACTGGATCGAGCAACCTTTGTTCATAAAATGAAGCCGGAAGTCCGCCATTACTAAGGGACCAACTGAATCCTATGAGGTTTTTTGATGGTTTATGTGCTCTTACCATCGACAAAATCAAATAATATTACTATAAAGAGGACCAGAAAACATTTTTCATACAAATTTACTGCGACTTTGGTCCCTTAGCAATGGCCGCCGTTGGCTCTAATTAATTATCCAGTGATAGAAGCCTGATATGATACGTCAAATTAGATTGAAGATTTTATGCATTTAATGTTAACAAAGAAAGTATATTGGCCAGACACTAAACCTATTTTGCTAGCGTCACAGTTTGATTTGCTTGCAAACTCGGAGTTTCTAATGATCTCTCGTTAATTTACATTATGCAAATATACAGGCTTCAAAATCAGCTCATCAGATACAATAGAAAGCTCAATGCAGTCTTTATTTAGAGATCAGTGAGTATGTCATCATAACTTTGTCCTGTGATTTTCCTTTGCACAAATGCGGTGATCAAGCTGTAGTTCAGTGCCGAAAAGTAACAATCGCTGTCCAGTTTTCGTGATCCTGCCATTGTCGCTTTGTTATAATTGCTCATGCCTACAAGGAATATTTTTAAAACTTGATCTTCAATACTTCATGCAACTCATGATTCTATTCTAAATGGTACTGCTATCTGTACACAAGAATGTAAAATAGAAGTAGTCTTACGTACTTATACTCTTACTTAGAGCTATATATGTTTTACGTTTACCTCGACCCCCTACAACTGCATTTTAATACTTGGGAAACAGCCGGCACATATTTTGACCTACAAAAAACGGCCTACAAAATTTGGCATATTTTCTGAACGTTATTTCGAACCCTGCATCCTCATACACCTTTTTAATAATAATAATAATAATAATAATAATAATATCATTTATTTAATCACGATAATTACAACACTGCAGCTGACGCTGATGGGGGGTCGTGAATCTATAGTTCTAGTATGAAATATATACGGATTTATAAAAAAATGTATATAAAACGATTTAGAGTCTAGGTTCTAAAGTGAGTCTATAGTTCTAGTATAAAATATACAAGATGTATAAAATATAAATAGTATAAAATATATAAGATGATATTAATAATATATGAAGTCGCAGTTGTGTTTCCGATTAGGCATAATTGGAATGTGGTCTAAATGGTTCTTAACATGTTTTTTGAACAAATTATGTCTCTTTTCTTGTATTGATTCGTCCAGGTAGTTCCATATATAACAGCGCCTCTGTACGCGACTGATCTTCGCATGGTCTCCGTTCTCGGTCGTGGAATAACTAACGCATTACGAACCGTACACTGTGTTCCTCTTAATAAATAATCCGTTGAGCTTAGATTCAGCGCGACCCGTTTCATCGATAAGTTCAGGTATATAACCTAAACTTAAATATAAGATTAGTTCTGCTCGTGATGATAAGCGACCGTTCATGCCGAAAGATTAAGTCAATGTTGATTGTTTCGATATTGTTTTCACACGAAGAACGCGCAGGTGGTTGCATGCATGATCAATAATTTATGTGTATGTGATACCAGCAATGGCTAGTTACGGAGGGATAATAACTACATGAACTATTCTGTGATCATAGTAATGCAGAATGGCGTCCTTGCAGCAAAAGGCAACATCGAGTGATTGTTTTATGAAACTATATATGAATTATATCCAGTAGCTTTATATAATTGTTCTTCAGTGTGACACTAAAATGACAAGCTTAACAAGGAACGCGTCTCGAAGTGAGTATCTTTAAAGGCGTATATCTACACAATACGATTGTCGTGTACGATTATCATTGTGGCGTATGTAATTGTGTGTACGCAACACAATTCTTGTTCATGATTCGACGATGAATGTTGCAAAACACCTTTTATGCGCTTGTCAATAAATCACATATATCAAGGTGACAATCGTATACGACAATCGTATTGACATCTTTCATAATGGCGGCCAGTCTAAATATTCTTTTATGTGCATGTAAATTAGCCTTTCTGGCCTCGTTACAAAGCAAAGATTATTTGGAATTACAGACACACGAACGAGGTCGGAAAGGCTAATTTAAATGAATATAAAAGAATATTTAATTTGGGTGCCATTATGAAAGAGGTCTATATCGTGTAGACAGGCCTTAAAAGCTGAAATTCTAAAATGGTTGGGTTACTTCACCTTCAATTCTCGACATTATGTTCATTCTTTTGAATTTATGTTCATTCTTGTGATAAAATGTGTCTTAATATACATTAAAACTGCGGTTTAGTTGTGCATGCATTAAACTGCAAGTGTGGTTTTAGCTGTTTTATTATAGACCATATATAAATGCCGCCAATTCAATATTTTATATGCATGTAAATTAGCCTTTCCAGCTCCATGTGTAAAAATAATTTTGAATTATAAACACAAGAACGAAGCTCGAAAGGCTATGACGAATATTAAATTCGCGGCCGTTTATGAATACGGATAAACCGTTATTACTGTTTGAATATAATTTAAACGCTATCCCCGACTATAAAAAGCCCGAGCACGGTACGTCATTTTCCGAAGATGGTGGATTTTTTGGTGTTATATAGATGTTATTATTGGTTATTGTGTAGATTATAGTTCTAGTCATTAAAGCTGCACCTATAATATACATTATACCTGTAGTCCCGAATAGCGTTTAACGCTTATGATCATCCATAAGGATGTGTAGTACATGTTTCCATTCTATTTCAGAATCATCGTCAGGGTAACATGAAAATTTATTGACATGACAAGCGTTAAGTTGTCGCGAAAATATTCCGCACTATCTGATTATATCACCCGGAATTGTTTACTGACTCCTTCATACGCTTTTTTGGTGTTTCTTGATTAACGTTTTCTATATAACGTATGCTGTACGCGTATACGTATACACGAGAAGCAGTGTTTTATCGGGTTTGAAACACGAGGCGATAGCCTAGTGTTTTAAACCCGATAAAATACTTCTGCGAGTGTTTTGAACTGTTTCAAAAACGACGCATGTAAATAGCCATGTTTACCAACTATTTCAGTGATTCAAGCCTTTTTCGCCGAGAAAATCGAAGGAAAAGGTTTTTATAAAATAACATGTACACAACAAGCGCTCTGATTGGTCAATACGCGTGCAGGATAAGAGTATCCAAACACTAGAATTGTATTGTTTTATTTGGAAGAACTTTTAAGATGATAAAGTAACTTCTTTTGAAGATTTTCGTTTCTACGCTTTGTTTTTTATATATTTCAGTTTGTTTGATATGCAAATCTCTGGAATTTCGTCATACATGCATAATGCTTATCAGAGAAAGTAATATATCTTTACCTTCATGAAATGAAAACACTAAAGTGTGAATAACATGTGCGCGTATTTCTCCAACAACACCAAACTTCTTGATTTTAAAGGTTTGAGAATGAAAGTGTTACACTTACAGTGTGAAAGTGATTGAGCCTTTCATTATACAGTTAAATACCATCGTCCGTTCGAAAATGTGGAAATTGATCTCACTGCCACTTATAGATTTGGTTAAAAATAATTCATTTCGTTTATTCAAGCTGACCAAACCTTTATGTTCTAGGACCTCCTGTTCGACTTCAAGTCCTAAAGAATGGTGAAAATGACGTCGAGCGAGCTGTAACTGTGATTGGCCCTGATCTTAGTAATGTTAGTAGCATCGTGTAGATATTAGTTTAGTTTAGTTTATTAGATTTATCACTCTTTTTGGTGAACGGAATATTCCAACAGGCTAAAAGCCCAATTATAGGTCCGAGAAGACCGAAAGACATCCTCCATACCTTCCTTTCCTTTGTTTCCTTTCCTTCATTTACTCCCATCCTCCCCTTCCTTTCCTTCCTCCCTTCGTTTCCCTTCTTTTAGCTTCCTTTCCCTTCCTTCCTTTTCCTTTCATCATTTTTCTTTCTTCATTTTCCTTTCATCCTTGTCCTTTCTACTTCCTTTCTTCCTTTCTACTTCCTTTCTTTCTTCCTCCCGATATTACTTTCTTTTCTTCCTTCCTTCCTTTCATTCCTTTTCTTTCTTATTCTTTCCTCCTTTTCCATTCTTGCTTTTCCTTTCTTCGTTTTCTTTACATCTTCTTTCTTTCTACTTCCTTTCTTTTCCTCCTTTTTCCTTCCTTCCCTCACTCCTGCCTGCCTGCCTGCCTTTCCTTCCTTCCTGCCTCCCTCCCTGCCTTTCCTTCCTTTCTTCCCTTCCTTTCCTCCTTTCTTTCTTCCTTACCACCTTCTCTTCTTTCTTTCCTTCCTGCCGTCCTTTCATTTCTACTTCCGTTCTTTCTTCCTCCCTACCTTCCTTTCATTCCTTCTTTTCTTTTCTTTTCTTTCGTTCTACTTTTGTTGTTCCTCCCTACCTTTCCTCCCTACCTAATATTTCCTTTCTATCTTCTTTATTCCTTCCTTGACCATTTCCCTGATATATATAATTTCAGATGGCGCGGGATATCAGTGGGAAAGAAACTGCCCAAGGAAAGAAATCCATGTAAATATACGCTGATCTTTTATTCTTTATTTTCATTTACATGCTCTGTGGGTAATCCCTGCCAGTTAGTTTTGTTATTTATTTGTTTTGTTTTGTGTAGTACGGCTAATTTTGTAAAATAAAATAAAAATACAATTTATTTTTCACTTAGCCTAACGAGAAAACGTTGAGTTAAACACCATTTATTTTTAGAAAATCCCTATCATCTTCATTTGGACGCCTTGATATTAGCAATCTTGAACTTAATCTGGTACGTTTAGAACTTTTCTTTCGACCTATCCACTTACCGACATAACATGTTGCATAACCCAAAGTAAATTATATTGGTAATTCTAGCTATCATTAATCCAGGGTAGCGGTCCAATTCCCAGCCTGAAGGCCTTGAAGTTGCATTTTTCGCAACTGGTCCCGGTTGTGTCTCGAAAGTATATGATTCGACACTCATCCTTCATCTGATTCACCAAGTGTGTCCGTCCGTCCCGTCCATCCGTCTGTCTGTCTGTCTGTCTGTCTGTCTGTCTGTCTGTCTGTCTGTCTGTCTGTCTTCAAATACAAAAGACCTGAACATTGTATTGTTGACGATTGCATCGACTCTTTAAACAAAGCCATGGAAATAGATGACATCGAAAAGAAAGATATTATAATTCTTGGTGACATGAACGTCGACTGCACTACCTTCATACTCTTGTCTACCTGCTGTCGTCGACTCTTTTGTTTGATCCATACTTTTAATCTATTTCATTGTCTATTTCATTTTGTTTACAGTTTCTTGATCGATGCACCGAAGCACTACAACTTCCTTTTGCTGCCCGTCGTTTGTTTGATGAGTCTGGTACCGAGTTATTCAGCTTGGCTGACGTTCAACGTGATCAGAGGGTTTATGTGTCGTGTGGAGAGACATGGGTCAATTTCAAAACCTCGTATTCTGAACAACAGAGGAGAGCTATAATGACAAACCTGGCATCAGATGTCGCTCGACTTAGACAGTTTTGTAGACTACGAAACCCTGACGGTAATGATTTCGTCTCGTTATTATTCAGTGTGCCCACTTCACGGTATATATACCACTCCTTTTGCTGTTCATTTCAATCGGTGATATAGTTTGCGTGCTTTAATATATTCGAAGATGAATTTGTTTAACGATGGTATTAGTTATGGATTAGGTTTTCTTAGATACCAACGTATCGCAGAAAGTACGGTGTTTTTTATTAGGAAATGAATTCGACATTGCCGCTCCCATATAAACGTCAATCATCTTTCCGACCAAAATTGTATAAATTATGATAATTAAATTCAAAACGCTGCACGTGAACCAAGTCCGTCTCTCCTTCCCCTTCCGCAATCTCGTTGCCAGAGCCTGCATCCTGGCGGTGGCCAGAAGGAACGCAGGCTCTGGGAACGAGATTGCCCCCTACGCTCTTCCACAATCCATCATCTGCTCCCGAATGAGATGATGTCACAGTCAGTAGCATTTCGGAGGAATTTGTATTTCTTTCCTGCTTCCCTGCGATAGATTGATTGAGGATTTTAGAGAAAAAGTTGATAAAAACTCTAGTATTGCGTTCAAGTATGATCAACGTTTGAAATAGGTCACATTTCTCTTGCAGCAGATCATAGTATCCGAGATGACGTCATACTCATCATTTCAGAAAAACAAACCTTTATAGCACATCAACACAAAGCTCAAATCATATAGTTCCTATATAATTTGAGCATAGCATCACAGGGTCGCGGGTTCAATTCCAGCCGGAGGGCCTTGATGTTGCATTTTTCGCAACTGGTCCCGGTTTGGTCTTATATTCCAACACTCGAAATTTTCCTTCAGCACAAATCCTTATTATTATTATTATTATTATTATTATTATTATGAACTATATTTCAACACGGTACAATTTCACCTGATAAATTAATTATTTACAAAGAAAAGAAAAAAGGTGATCTTCCAACCGGCCGTGCTTATACTAGTAAAAATATGAATTACGATATTTACAAGAAAGTTAATTATAACTATAGATAAGAACAAAGGCAAAATGAATATGTTACTTAATGTTAACATGTACGTTTTATGCTAGTTTTAAAATTAGCAATAGTTTCCGAGGACTTTTGTGATAAAGAAAGACAGTTCCAGACTTCCGCCCCTCTGTATGAGAATGCATTTTTCATATTGTTTGTTTTTGGTTTGGGTAATGTCAAATTGGCTCTCGATTGTCTTGTGTTATGGTCGTGTACGTCACTAATATTTATAAACATATCACACAAATAATCAGGAACCATTCTGTTTTTTACCTTGTACATGAAAATTGAAAGTTGTTGCATCCTTCGTTTTTCGAGGTTCGGAATTCCTAGCTTACTTAATATGTCAGCTGATCGTGTCGTATAATTCTCACGTGAGATTATTCGAAACGCCCTGCTCTGTAACTTTTGTAGTTTATCTGCTAATATTTTCCCTAGGCAACCCCATACTTGAGCACAATAATCGAAGTAAGGTTGAATTATGGATTGGTATATTGTTATTAGGGTATTATATTCGATTGTATCTCGAAGTCGTCTGAGTATACCGAGGCCTGAGGTGACCTTTTTTGAAATGTGTTCGACTTGCTCTGACCAGCTTAGAGACTCATCTATCATTAGGCCCAACGATTTTGTCGTTTTAACTCGCTTAATTTCTAAATTACCAATATTGATAACTGGATCAAAAGTTAGTTGGCTAAGCCTTTTCTTGGTACCAATTATCATATATTCGGTTTTACTGTTATTTAAAGTTAATTTATTTGCAGACAGCCAATTTGCAACATTGTTTAAATCGCCATTCAATGTTTCTTCAATTACTTTAATATCATCACTTGCTGTTGCAATTTGGGTATCATCTGCAAACATGTCTGGTTTTGCCCTGTTTAGACACTTTGGTAAGTCATTGATGTAAATTAGAAATAACAATGGGCCTAAACCAGAACCTTGCGGTATGCCTGTTTTCATAATTAATGGACTTGATGTATTACCATTCACACAACAGTCCAGCGATGCGCTGTTCCTTTTATTCCATAACTTGCTATTTTGTTTAAAAGTATGTTATGGTCGACAGTATCAAATGCTTTTTTTAGGTCCAGAAACACAATCCCATTTAGTTTACCAATATCAATGTTTTTGTACCACTCATTAGTAATATCCAGCAGTGCTGTAACAGTTGAGTGTTGTGATCTAAATCCGTGTTGGCAATTTGTAAGCAGATTAAAGTCATGTAAATAATTATAGATCTGGTTATGAATCAGCTTTTCCGCAATTTTGGCAACTGCTGAAATAACCGATATCGGTCTGTAATTGGTCATTTCATCTTTAGCTTCAGACTTAAATATCGGAGTAATCCTAGCGATTTTCCAATCATTGGGAAATATGCCTGTTATAATGGAATGGTTAAATATGGATGTTAGAAATGGTGCAATAACTGATGCTGAAATTTTTAGGATACGAGATGAGATACCATCAATTCCAGATGCTTTGTTGGGCCCTAAACCATGGAGTAGTTTTAAAACATCACTTTCTAGAATTTCTTGAAAGCTAGGGAGCCCATGAACTGGATGATTTATATCACTAAGAAAACTATCCGGTGAAATACTCGATCGAGGTATTTCGTTCGCAAGTTTTTCTCCCAGTTCAATAAAATATGTATTAAAGGCATCTGGAATCAGAGTTTCGTCAATTATTTCACCATTCCTATCCTTCATTTCTGGGATTTTATTTTTATTTGACGTTCTATTCATCAATTCGTTAAGTGTTTTCCATGTTTGTTTTAAATTTCCTAAATTGCTATGTAGTTTGCCTTGATAATACGAACATTTTGTATCTTTAATTTGCCTATTGTATTGGTTTTTAGCCTTTTTAAAGACGGACCAGCTATTAATTGTATTATCTGTTTTAGCTTTTCTGTTTAGGAAATTGATATGGCGTTTTTTTTGTAATTAGATCTTTTGTTAGCCAAGGTAGCCGCTTATTGGCCACCTTCCGTCTTTTTAGTGGGGCATGGTTGTTCCAGATTTTGAAGAATTTATTCTTCCAAATCTGCCAAGATATATTTGGATCGTATTGATCCAGGTCAAAAGCATTAAAGGAATTTTTCAAGTCTTGCAAGAATATTTGTTCATTGAAATGTTTGTAGTCGCGGTATTCGATTATTTTTGCATTTCTTTGGAAAATTTAAATTTTCTAATGCCATAAATAAGATAGTGATCACTTATACAAACAGTTGACACTCCTTTCGAAATAATATTGTTAGAATTTGTTGTATAAAAGTGATCGATCAATGTCCTAGTATCTTTAGTAACTCTTGTAGCGCCATTTATCAATTGTTCATATTGATACAATTCTGTAATGAATTTGAGTTCCGAAGCTTGGGGAGATAAATTTCCGGATAGTAGGTCATAATTTACATCTCCTACAATAATACTTTCTTTAGAGTCATCGATTAATTGTAAACAGTTCTCAAATTTATACAGAGTGTCAATTGGATCATTTGGTGGTCGATACCACGTTGTAATTAAGAAAGATTTAACGTTTTGTTTAGTAATTTGTATTGTAAGGATTTCAATCTCAGGATCATTCAGGTCATTCCGGAGTCGAAAGTTTATCGAATCTCTAACGAAAAAACCGATACCACCACCAGATCTATTTCTGTTTTTGGGAATCCAATTGTAACCCTGAATGGCTATTGATTGTGTTGGTACACTGTCGTCCATTCGGGTTTCATTAATCGCGAGAACGTCAATTTCCTTATCATTCATGCAGATCCTAAGTTCGTCAATATGTTTAGGTAGACTTGTTATGTTTAAGGAAGCTATTTTGAAGCCTCGAATAGCCGGAACTAACCTGTCTTGCTGGTTAACCATATTCGAATTGTGCTCATAGGATAGGGTTGACTTTCTGGTTTCACGCATTGTGTTAAGTTCAGTATTGTTAATGTTAGCCCCTATGTTAATTGATTTCATAATGGTATAAAAATAGTCAATATCGTTATGCTGGAATTCATTTAGTCAATTCTTAAGGAATTCAATCAAGTTCTTTGCTAAAAGTGCAGTTCCCTGGCTATTTAAATGTAGTCCCGATGCATTTAATTTAGTAGCATCTATGTTAGCGTGACGTATAAACTGCCACTTAAATTTACTACAAAGCTTAGCTAGTAATAAGGTATTAGTTTTATCTATCTTAATGTTAATGATCGGGTCCTGTCTCTTAATTAGTTCAGAAATAGCTATTTTTGTTAAACTTTGGGACACAATACCTTGACACAAGGATTTAATTTCATCTGTAATTTCTTCTGGTTCTTTCCGTTGGACGTCATTAGTCCCTACGTGTAGAATCACGAGCTTGGGCTGTTTCTTCATCGTGGGCTGTACGTAGTGGATCATGTCATTAATTGTTGCTCCAGGAAATGTTTTGATATTGACCTTTTGACCCGTCGATCGGCTGAGTTTAGGGGAGTTAATCATCTTTATCATGGAATCCCCTAAGATTGCTATGGGACCTTCTGTTGTCTTGGACTTGAAATAGCAATCCTGGTTAGGTCGAGATTGGGCTCGCGTATTGGTCGTGAAAGTTTTGCCAAGCCGGCCAAAAGAAGATTCCTTGTTGCCAGAATTATTCTGGCTCATAGTCGTTTCGACATGAGGCAGGCTTCGTTCTTCAGTTAGTTCAACATCGCTGTCACTGAAGACTTCATATCTGTTAACATTCGCGTTGCTAGTGGTTGTTTTGGATGGATTCTTGCTAGTTTTACCGACTTTCGATTTCTTATTATTGACAGTATGCCAAGTGTCAATTTGATTTTCGATTCCACTGAGTTGGGATTGATCAAGTTGTATCAGCTTAATTGCCGTGATAAGACTGTTTTTTTCATTCTCTGTGTCTTTAACTTTAGTTTGTAAGTCTGCCATTACGTATGAAATGGTTGCATTTCTTTGGCGCAGATCTAAGTTTTCCTTTTTAAGTTCGTCGATTTCTCGTTTGAAGTTGTTAATCATATCAGTTTGGTCTGGTTGGCTCTTACTGGACTTTAAATTGTTTACTTCTTGTGAAATCCCGTCGACCTTGTCATCAATTCTTTTCATGAATTTACTCATTAGGTCGTTTATCAATAGATATTGTTCTAAATTGCCGCATGTTGGATCACACGTGGGATAGTTTGTAAACGGGCAATTAGTTTTTATTGAATCTTTATGCAAATCGCTGGTTATTTTGCAGTCGTCTTGACTTTGGCTAAACTCTTCTGCTGTATTATCTATGTTAGAGATAAACTTTGTTTTAATTTCACTGGCTTTATTTCCTTTAAAAGTGATTGTTCCATTTGTTGAATACCAGCGAATGGAAAACTCCTCGGATTCATACAATTTTGACTGCCAGGTGACGACCATCTGCCCTTCGATAATTGCAATTTCTCGACGAGATGGGTTAGGCCTTCGAATTCACCATGCCACTTCAGGGTTCCCTTTTCTGTAATGTTTAATCCTTCTTCACACGTTATAGCTTTATCGGCAATAGACGTCATAATTTCCAGTATTATAGAGGACTCGTTACAGATTTCATACTCGTCTAATGTCTTCTCGACGTCAAGTATTTTATCCGTGAAGGAAAGTTGTTGTTGTTCTGGGGGAATTTCTAGTCTCTCTTGAATCTTGCTCTTTAAACATTCCACTGTAACATACGAATCGACTTCGAAGGTACAAAGTGGTTTACTTTTGCTGTTATTCACGAATATTTTCATTTTGAAATTTTACTCAACCAAGGGAGCTCAAAAAAACACGTCCGTCTTCTACCACTGAAGTGCTATCAATGTTGTTAATGACAATGTTGTTAATATATGGATTTCTAATTTTTGCAGATTTAATACTGATGATTGACGGTTCAATGGTAGCAGGATCCCCTGTTTGCCTCGCTCATTGTGGTTTGACGCAGGAAGAAATAGGGAATTGTCAGAAGGACAGTGAGGATATACACAACGGGATCCATGATTCAGAAAGCGATAAAAGGTATATACCGTACATTAATATCGTACATAAATGAAACATGTCAAAAGAATTGAGGCTCCCTCAATTCCAAAATTGTCTCATCATTATAGTTTAACGCACAAGCTGTTAACAAGTGTGAACAATGTTGTGCTACAGCCCTTAAACATATGTTGTACACTCCACCCCTTGAACAATGTTATACTGCACTACTTCAACATATGTTGCATTTGTGCACTGCACCCCCTGAACAATGTTGTGCTGCACCCCCTGAACAATGTTGTGCTGCACCCTCCTGACCAATATTGTGCTGCACCACTTGAACATATGTTGTGCTGCACCACTTGAACATATGTTGTGTTGCATCGGCCCCCGAAATAATGTTACGTTGCACCCCCTGAACAATGTTCTTCTGCACACCCTGAACAATGTTGTGCTGCACCCTCCTGACCAATGTTGTGCTGCACCCTCCTGACCAATGTTGTGCTGCACCACTTGAACATATGTTGTGTTGCACCGGCCCCCGAAATAATGTTACGTTGCACCCCCTGAACAATGTTCTTCTGCACCCCCTGAACAATGTTGTGCTGCACCCTCCTGACCAATGTTGTGCTGCACCCTCCTGACCAATGTTGTGCTGCACCACTTGAACATATGTTGTGTTGCACCGGCCCCCGGAATAATGTTACGTTCGGTTGCGCCCCCTGAACAATTTTGTCACTCGTGTTCACCTAAATAATGCATGTATCTGCAATAACTAACTCCTTTTTCAATAACCAACTTCGTTTAATAGAAATATCTTCAATGCACTCTCTGGCCTCTAGATATCTACACTGAATGGTGCTAATGTTATAAGGCTGTCGGACTAGAAACCTTCCCAATAACTTAGCACGCAAATTGCAAGAAAGTCGAGGCAACAAAAACGCTCAGTTTACTGTAATTACATGTACATATATGAAATTGAGAGGTTCCTGAATGCATTAAAATGTTTTAGCGATAGAGTTGGTTATTTTTATTTTTTTTATTTTCAGCCTTGAAGGAGTTCGCAATGACTTACTGAGCTCCCACGAGCGCGCTCACATCAAAGCTGAAGAACGATTGAAAACCTTGCAATGGCCTTGGGAAACTGCCTTGACAACGCATGGAGAGTTTAGCCTCGAATATAATGATTATGCAGGAGATCTTAACCCTGAGGTTTCTTACAGTGATCGTCATTTGAACAAAAGATATAGGTGAAGTATCTTGTTTTATAATGTCAACATGACGATACCTTATTTGTTTGCGATACACAACCATTATAAGGAATGGAGAGGGAGGGAGGGAATGGAAGCAATTTTTTATGGTTAAAGTTATTAGTTTTGATATAGTATGATGTGATGTCGATTGGTGTGCTTTGATGTTGGGGTTGTGGTTAAGCCTAGTTCTCAAATGTCTTCGACCATCGTCGACATTTATTGCAGACTATCGCCGATGATGCGTTCACATATGTCGGGAACATCGAGTATGTGATCTGATTTTGCTGTTAAATGTTAAATTTAGAGCCGAAACATCGTCAACATGGCTCCTTTAAATACTCGATTGATTATTACTAGTCAACTGTGACTAATAATCGCACTTTTGAGAAAGAAACGAGCCTTTCTTTTGTTGCGATAGTCTGCGACGATCGCAAGAAACAAACTTTTTTGTTTTCTGCAAGGGTATCGCCGATGGTCGCCGATGACATTTCAAACGCGTTCTCATATGTCGCAAACCAGTCGCCGGCTTCGCAAATCCCTCATCGGCGACCGTCGCCGATATATTAGGACTAGACTTTAAGACGTTTGACTCAGGCGTACGGGTGATAATTTGCAGGGGGCTAAGCATAATTTGCCCGAATGAAATATGACGTCATAAATATGACGTAATCTCGCGTGATTATCCATTTAATACATAACCCCCTGAAGAACACAAATTACCATTTTAATTACGAATTACCATTTTAAATTAATCACAGTAGTCCCTCGAGAAGTAATATTGTATATTATTATATAGCTACTAGTAGGATATTAGTTATCTCGCAATTTGATTGGCTCCTCTACTACTAGGCTACACCTCATATCCTAGCAGTAGAGAAAAAACAAGATGGCGGCATGTTTTTTTAGGTCGCAAAAAAGCTGAAATCGATGGCATTTTATAAAGAAACCCCGAACTAACTAAGTGTTAGGCTATATTTTAAAACAATTATATTTTTTTCCCTCGTCGTATATGAACTAATAGCGCTCATATACGACTCGAGCTCATGGTATAATTGTTAAATATTATATGAATATTTATGTGTATATTATTATATTATATTATTATATTATAAATATTATATTGAATGTCTGTGTAGGATTAGTGTTCACAAATTAGTTTGGAATCAAACGTTTTAAAATAAAATAAATAACAATTATGTCGCTTCTGCCCTACTTATCCCCCAGCCTCGTCTCCCATACTTGGTGTCCTTAATAAGCAGACTAGTAAGAGAGACTAAGCCATGTGTAGGGTTAGAACCCAACACCAACACAACACCAATCCTAACCCCCCGCCTAATGAGTTTTCTAACCCTAACCCCCCGCCTAGCGAGTTTTCTAACCCTAGCTCCCCGCCTAGCAAGTTTGACGACACGATCCCACTTATCCCCCACGCTCGTCTCCCATACTTTGGTGTCCTTAATAAGTAGACTAGTAAGAGAGGCTAAGCATGAGGGATTAGTAATTCACTGTTAAACGCATGCGCGATTCTTATGTAGATTAACCATTATCCTTAATTCAGAGCGATTTGTAACTTAAGGATAATGGTTAATTTAAGGAACAGACCGTGTTGACCATGCAGTGCGGTGCCCCTCAAATCGCGGAGCCCGTAGCATTTGCTACATCTGCTGCTGTACTAATCCCGCACTGGGTCTGTTGTGAGTTACTATCTTGAGTGTGGTGAGATTTTGTATCCATAATCTTATGAATCCAATGTCGAATCCATTATTCTTTTCATTTTTAAAGACATCACTCAGTTAAACATCACTCAGGCAAGGACTCCGAGTTGCTTCCTTACCAGTGGCTTTGTAAAGATGGTTTCATCCACTTACGTCGTAATAATCAGCTTGTTCTAGGTATTAGCAATGATTCCTCCGAGGTAAGAGTTTTACGTTTATATCAATCTGCCTGAACGTGCTTCGTGTATTCTCCAGTAGAATGAAAATTAAAATCGTTCATCCTCTTTTATTTTCGAAGGACAAACCTGTGAATAAAGTAACACTTTGCAAGAAAAAGTTGGACGAACCTCATCAGCGATGGACAATTGCCGACGACGGGTAAGTTACCATTATTTTTACTTTGGGTCCCTTTAGACGATCCTAGTTGGCAGCTGCTTACCTGCATGGTTCGGTTTCCCCTGTGATGAACTTCTTGAATAAATATGAAAGCTTCTTATTTCTCAAAAGAACTGGATATAATATGAAAAAGAGAAGTGAACTTCAATAAGTCGAAAAACACTTAAGAGTACTTACGTATTTTCATAGACGACGTTTCGGACGATGTGTTCTTCTTCAGATAAATTTATTAGCTTCGAGCTATCGAGCTCAATCTAATTATTATAGATATCATCGTCAGAACATCAAGCTGCAATGTATCTATACTCATAACCTTGTTTCATTTTTTCTTATCCGCAGAACAATTCATCTTCGTTCCAACTCTAGCCTGTTATTAACAGTAGCTGATCCTCGCCTGAATTGTGCAAAAATTCCTCAAGATAGTTGTGTTGGTTATGAATGTTGTACTGTCCTCGTCATGCCACGCAAACCTGTCAATGGAAATGCCAACCAAATTTGGAGTTATGATCCAAACTCGGGCTTCTTGTTAGCCTTTACTACTGACTCTGTGAATAAAGGTACTTAAGGATTACGCGTCACTTAAGGCGATGTTATATGCAATTCCTTATAACTATTGTTCTTTGTAACTTGTTCCTTGTAACTTGTTCCTTTTAACTTTTGTTCTTTTTAACTATTGTTCCTTTTAACTATTGTTCTTTTTAACTATTGTTCCTTATAACTATAGTTCTTTTTAACTATTCTTTCTTATAACTATTGTTCCTTATAAATTTTGTTCTTTTTAACTATTGTTTCTTTTAAATAATGATCCTTATAATTATCAATAGTTAAAAGGAACAAAAGTTATAAAGGACAATAGTTATCAGGAATTTTTTAACTGAAAGGAACACAGTTAGACGGAACACTAGTTAAAAGAAACAAAAGTTATAAGGAACTATTGTTGAAAGGAACAATAGTCAAAAAGAACAACAGTAGCTAAAAAGTACAATAGTTAAAATGAACAAATGTTATTAGGAACAATAGTTAAAAGAAAAAAGTTATGAAGAACAATAGTTATAAGAAACAAAAGTTATAAGGAACAATAGTTATAAGGAACAATATTTACAAGAACAAAAGTTATAAGGAACAAAAGTTATAAGGAACAATAGTTATAAGCAACAAAAATTATAAAGAACAAAAGTTATAAGAAACAAAAGTTATAAGGAACAAAAATTATAAAGAACAAAAGTTATAAGAAACAAAAGTTATAAGGAACAAAAGTTATAAGGAACAAAAATGATAAGAAACAATAGTTATAAGGAACAATATTTACAAGGAACAATAGTTAAAAATAACAATAGTTAGAAGAACAATAGTGAAAATAAAGAAAAGTTATAAGGAATGATCGTTATGAAAATAATTATAGTTATAAAGAATAATAATTATAAAGAATAATAGTTAAAAAGAACAAAGGTTATAAAGAATAATAGTCAAAAAGAATAATAGTTATAAAGAATAATAGTTAAAAAGAACAAAGGTTATAAAGAATAATAGTCAAAAAGAATAATAGTTATAAAGAATAATAGTTATAAAGAATAATAGTTAAAAAGAATAATAGTTATAAAGAATAATAGTTATAAAGAACAATAGTTATAAAGAATACTAGTTATAAAGAATACTAGTTATAAAGAATACTAGTTATAAAGAATAATAGTTATAAAGAATAATAGTTATAAAGAATAATAGTTATAAAGAATAATAGTCAAAAAGAATAATAATTATAAAGAATAATAGTTATAAAGAATAATAGTTATAAAGAACAATAGTTATAAAGAATAATAGTTATAAAGAACAATAGTTATAAAGAATACTAGTTATAAAGAATACTAGTTATAAAGAATACTAGTTATAAAGAATAATAGTTATAAAGAATAATAGTTATAAAGAATAATAGTTATAAAGAACAATAGTTATAAAGAATGATAGTTATAAAGAATACTAGTTATAAAGAATACTAGTTATAAAGAATAATAGTTATAAAGAATAATAGTTATAAAGAATAATAGTTATAAAGAATAATAGTTATAAAGAATAATAGTTATAAAGAATAATAGTTATAAAGAATAATAGTTATAAAGAATAATACTAATAAAGAATAATAGTTATAAAGAATAATAGTTAAAAAGAATAATAGTTATAAAGAATAATAGTTATAAAGAATAATAGTTATAAAGAACAATAATTATAAAGAATAATAGTCATAAAGAAAAATAGTTATAAAGAATAATAGTTAAATAGAATAATAGTTATAAAGAATAATAGTTATAAAGAATAATAGTTAAAAAGAATAATAGTTATAAAGAATAATACTAATAAAGAATAATAGTTATAAAGAATAATAGTTAAAAAGAATAATAGTTATAAAGAATAATAGTTATAAAGAATAATAGTTATAAAGAACAATAATTATAAAGAATAATAGTCATAAAGAAAAATAGTTATAAAGAATAATAGTTAAATAGAATAATAGTTATAAAGAATAATAGTTATAAAGAATAATAGTTAAAAAGAATAATAGTTATAAAGAATAATAGTTAAAAAAAATAATAGTTATAAAGAATAATAGTTATAAATAATAATAGTTAAATAGAATAATAGTTAAAAAGAATAATAGTTATAAAGAATAATAGTTATAAAGAATAATAGTTAAAAAAAATAATAGTTATAAAGAATAATAGTTAAAAAGAATAATAGTTAAAAAGAATAATAGTTATAAAGAATAATAGTTATAAAGAATAATAGTTATAAAGAATAATAGTTTAAACGAATAATAGTTATAAAGAATAATAGTTTAAACGAATAATAGTTATAATAGTTATAGAGAATAATATAGTTTTCAAAAGCTCATTAATAATTCATGAGGAAAACACAAAGGAAAATCATGACCGTATCGTGTCTTTTTTATACGGTGATCATTCCTTCAATTTTTTCGGCGAAAATGGCTTGAATCACTGAAGTGATTGGTAAACATGGTTATTTAGATGCAGTCGTTTTTGAAGCCGTTCAAAACACTCGCTGCAGTGTTTTATCGGCTATCGCGTCGTGTTTTATAGACCCGAGTTATAAGTTAAGAATAAAGAACAACAGAACACTAGACCTGGTCCTAACACGTCTACAAAACCTAATAGTTAACGATAACGCTAGAGCGAGCGGTAGAATGGGGGAGTGTAAATTGGTGTAATGGGATGGGGGAGTGTAAATTGGTGTAATGGGATGGGGGAGTGTAAATTGGTGTAATGGGCATCGAGTAAACTCTTTTACGTAAAATATCTTAAATTTTAAATCAAATTTAGAGATCACCGCTGCAAACAAAGCTGGTATTTGTACATATGCAGTTATGGGTTCCAAGAAAGTACAACAAGTAGTAAGTAAACACTATTGCTATAATTAATAGTAATACTTTGAAAATGAGTGAAGAAACATTGTTTACAAATCAGTCATTTTCTCTATTTCTTAGTTGCCTACGCAAATAACAAAAATGTTAATTACGTTTACTATTATGCCAAGAGATTTCTCATAAATTTATCCTAGTAAATAATTTTTCTGCAATGTGCGCGTATATTGTTCTCAATCGTGTTTAAATAAATGCTGTTGGTTGGTTGGTTGGTTGATTGATTTGATTATTGATTGACCGACTGATTGATTGATTGATTGATTGATTGATTGGATTGATTGGATTGATTGATTGGATTGATTGATTGATTTGATTGATTTGATTGATTTGATTGATTTGATTGATTGATTGATTGATTGATTGATTGATTGATTGATTGATAGCAGCCAGATGATATGGGTGGCTTGAATGTTTCCTCATCGTTCATTAATAAAATTAATCTGTTTTAATAGGGTTACGTTCAGCAAGATGACTCTACAAAAATGTTTTTATGCGAGGCCTGTGGTAGAGTTTCACGGGGAAAATTCCGATTACAAAAACTAGAACAAAGTCAAATATTTTCATGTGCATTAGGAGAAGGTAATTTGTTGGTATTGTTGTTTTTAGTTACTGTGAGGCTTGAACAGTTTAGTTTATAATATAACCTTAGCAAATAACTTATTCTTATATTAATCTTAATCACTACACATTCCAATATCTGTGGCAAAACGAAATAAATAAATTTAAAAAATAAATAACAAAAGGTCCGCTATGCGTACATGTATCTGCGCAATGCCAGCAGCACTGTGGGAATCTTGTCAAGAAATGAATTTGAAATATCCTTGGTCTTCAAGCTTGGTCGTCGATCATCGATGCCTATGGACAATAGGCCTTTGTGAATTGTGGCGACGAAAATATATATTATTATTATTATTACTATATACCAAGTGTCAAGCAAGTGTCAAATTTCATGTTTTCTTGCGTCTCATTGGGCGAGAGCGCCAGACGATTTTACTCTGTCTGACGCCAGACGGTTAATTTACTTCGATTACTCGTTGTTTTTGTCTTCCGAAGAGGTGGAATGGATGTCCTTTGAAGACGGTTGCTGCGCCCAACGAGTTGAAAACCTTTTGTCAATATAACGCACAAAAGACGGTCGCTGCGCCCAACGAGGTGAAAACCTTTTGTCAATATAACGCACAAAAATTGTGGTAGTTTACTATAAGTCATGTTTAAAATAGTTACCATTTATATCAGCATTGCAATTGACTTTCTTCAAAAACGGCGAGGAAATATAAACAGTCACACTACTGCACACATTACAGGTCAGCGGTTACACCAAAAAGTTAACAGAACCACAACACAATAGTAATATCTGCGCATTGCGCAGATACAAAAATGAACTAATGTAGATTATTATACATTCAAACTTCATTCTCGTTCCTTATTGGTCAACATACTCCAGTTAATTCTTAATATCCGGCAGCTGTGACGTCATTTCCGTCGAATATTGTGGATTATTGGACGGAGGTGACCAAAACAAATTATTGAATGCTGATGACGTACCAAAGCGCGCGCAAATTGCAAAATAACAAAAAGTCTTGCTGTAGATTTGCCTCTGTTGACGAAGACAACAATGACGATGAAGACAACAGTGACGACAACAATGAAAACAACAGTGACGACATGTATGACATTAACCTCGGTCTGGATAATTATTGATATCATACTCAGTCTCATCCAATAATTGTTTATTATTCACTAGTAACTAGTAGAATAGTAAGTAAGTAGAAGATTAGAGTGAACTTGAGTTGAGTTATAAACGTTTTTGTTTTATTTTGTAGCTGACAAGAAAGATAAGTCAGGTTGTTTCAAATGCCTTAGTAACAAGGTAAGTTCTCGACTATATTTATTATATTCCTACTATGTAATTTCAGTTAGAGTTGTTAGTTAAAGGACATTGGCAACAAAAATTAAGTTTGTCTAATATGAAAGAACTCGTAAAATGATAGAGTAACATATTTTACAACTTTCCCATATTTTACTTCCTTTTTGAAATATTTCAGTTTCTTTGATATGTAAATGAGATGGTCTCTGACGTCAGGTGTTGGGTAGGGAATTTTCACACATTAAAAAGGTCTTATATCTCAGTGATTGCTAAGTTTACAGCGTTCATTATCATGAGGAGTTATTATACGGACATTTTCAAGTAAATTTGTGAAACAAACTTGAAGATGGAACTAATATTCTAATGTGTGAAACTTCTCTACCCAACACCTGACGTCAGGGACCATCTCATTTACATATCAAACAGACTGAAATATTTCAAAAACGAAGTAAAATACGGAAAGGTTGTAAAATATGTTACTCTATCATTTTACGAGTTCTTTCATATTAGACAAACTTAATTTTTGTTACCAATGTCCTTTAAGTCAGAATCAACATCTGCTGCAGGGTAGCATTGCGCGGTATTACCGTGATCAATACCGAAATGAAAAAATGAAAATACCGTGAAAATACAGTGTGCATAAAAACACTCGGTGGTTTAGCTTCTCGAAGTTCTTCCTTGGCAGAGTGTTCATGATAAGAACAATACATCATGTCTTTACTTCCTCGTGGAAGTATTCATCAAGGCCACGAAGGTTTCAGTGGCCAGTCTTGAGGAAAGCAGTGCTCTTTCATGAGTTTATCAGCACTATTAACAACACAAACTATTCCATGAAGTTATCGAGTGGAACTCGACAACCATCGACAATGTCTTAGTACAAGGAGACAACATGTACGTAGCCTGTAATGCGGGATCTTGGGGGTGTGCTCCCTCCCCCAAGAGACTGCATTGCAGACTAACATGTAAAAGCCTGGTTTCCATATAGTTGTGATTGTTGTACTTCAGTCGCCGACTGAATTACAACAGTCATGTTTCCATATAGTTGTAATTGTTGTAATTCAGACGCCGATTTCTCCCTAGTACTCAGGACGTCGCGGTTTAGTAATCGCCGATTTATGTTGAAACTGCGCATGCGGGCAGTTTGGTAAAATGCATACCTGGGTTAGTGTGTTAGTGCTGTTCTTCTCCAACTGAATTCGACCACACTGTTCTTTTCTCATGAAATCATAAATACGTTGAACGTAAATGGCACAGCAAGAATTTAATTTCTTGTTTTTGTCGCGAAATTGAAGTTTTCAACCGACGATCTTTCGTAGATAGCTGGGTGCTCGCGAACAACATCCATGAACCGCTCGTCAGCTATCAAACGATCCATTTCACTTATTATTTTATTTTTATTTTATTTTACTTTACTTCGTCTTGCCCTTGATTATGTAGTTTATATAGTGAAATTTACATTTAAAAAGATCCTATATTACAAGGCTTGTAAAATTATTCTTGGATATATCCTAACACGAAGTGACTTGCGAACATCAAAAACATGTGAAGTGATTTGAAAGTGAAAGACTGAAGACTTGGCAATGTGGCTGCCTGGCAACGCAACGCTTGATTGGTTATTTACCATCATGTGACACTTTTCTGTCGGCGATTGATGTTGCCATTGACTGTTGTCGCATCGGCGACTGTTGTAATTATTGGAGAAGTTGAACCTGATTCAACTTCTACAACAGTCGCCAATCGATCGCCGATTGAATTACAACAATTACAACACGCGTTTCCATATAGTTGTAATTATTGTAAGACTTGATAGGCGATAGTCGCCGACTGAATTACAACAATTACAACACGCGTTTCCATATATAGTTGTAATTGTTGTAAGCCTTGATGGGCGATAGTCGCCGACTGAATTACAACAATTACAACACGCGTTTCCATATATAGTTGTAATTGTTGTAAGACTTGATCGGTGATAGTCGCCGACTGAATTACAACAATTACAACTATATGGAAACCAGGTTTAATTCCTAGTAATTAAAGTTGTGTAATTTTATCAAGGTCGACATTACGACTGACGAGGCAGAAGCAACGTTGGGGATGTGGGAAGAAGAACTGAAGAGATTAAAAAAAGTTACCAGTGTTCGTACTTTAAATAAAGAAATTCTGGCAGCGCAATCTGTTCCTGCTGTTAGGATACGAGCTTATAAGAATGGCGAGGGAAGTCGTTATGAACCAACGCTCGTGATAGGGGCTAGTATAGATTCTGTAAGTATGAACGATTATGGTGACCAAATTGTTGTCTTCAACACGCAATCAACCACGGAGTGCGCATGTCCAGGGCGACATTAACTCCACAAGTGTTATGTTTTTACGTGTGTTGTTTATATATGATGTTGTGAATGTGCGAACTTGTCCTAAACTTAATTAATAATTCATGAGGAAAACACAAAGGAAAATCATGACCGTATCGTGTCTTTATATGTGATAAAGACTTGTTCTAAATTACAGAAAATTTTCCTTCGATTTAATCAGCGAAAAGGCTTGAATCCTTGAATCACTGAAATAGTTGGTAAACATGGTTATTTAGATGCACTTGTTTTTGAAGCCGTTCAAAACACTCGCAGCAGCAGTGTTTTATCCGGTCTAAGACACTCGGCTACTGCCTCGTGTTTTAAACCCGATAAAATACTACTGCTCGTGTTTTAAACATACAAAAAGAATATTTATGACCGAGAATTTAATTTCGCAAGATACTCACTAACTCACCGCTCAGCAACTAATCAACATGCAGCATTTTACGTATGCATGATGGAGAATCCAGAGCAACCATATAATAAGAACAAGTTCTACCTTTCCGATTTTACCTTTTACTTTCTTGCACTCGAGTCTGTTATTTAAAATTGCTCTCACGTTATTCTAGTTATTGGCGCAATGTACTGGGAGACTAGGACTAGTAACAGCAGCTAGACGACTATATACCATTGATGGAGAACTTATAACTGACGTCAATCAATTACGAGACATCTCTTGGCAAGATAGTGGAAATACTAGTCAGTCTAACAAGGTCGACAAACTAAAGGTATGATGATGATCTCTATTTAAACTAGAATGTTTTGTCATGTCGACTCTAGGTTAAAGGGGCAGTGGCAAGGGCGCTGATTGCGGGCTCAACAATGCTCAACTTGAGAGAGTGTCAGCCTAACACTTAATCAAGATTGCGTCAGATCGCAACACGTGCTATGAGACACAAATAGTCGAATATCGATTTAAAATTGAATAACCTGGTTTTTATCAGGGTCTGGTGACCCTTATACTTATTTTCGAAAATAGACAATCAATTTTGTTACTATTTTATGGTTATTTGGGCGATATTTCGCTACCGAAAATGACGTATTAGCAAATATGTTGACATGTACCGCTGGTGTGTAGGCTTTCGCTTCATATTATGCTGGCCAATCAACGCCCTGGCGGCACGATGATGGATGATGACTTTACGATTAAAGGATGATGACTTTATGTATTATAGATATCGATACAACACTATAGGTTATCCCCAATTCAGAAAAAGTAAACAAAACCTAAGACTCTCAAACTACCACTTCTAAATCTTAAAAATCTGTTTCGAGACACCTAAAGTAGCACTAACATGCGGGCGTCATGGCTTTCTTAAGTAAAAATAGATGGCGATAAAAATCCCAACTATAAGCTATCTATTGCGTAGTAGAAACCTATTTTATGATTTAAGTACGCATAGTATCGACAGTTAACTACGCAGTTCAGAGGTTAATCATATAGTTAGCATTAATCATCGATAAATTATGGTAATCTGTTTTTTATTCTGACTGACCTTTGACTTTGTCCTTTTCTGACTAACTGACCTTTGACTCTGCCACTTTGTCTTATTTTGAATTTGCTTTTTCTTCTCAACCTTCACTACATATATTCCATTTCCCTCCCTTGTCCTTTCCATGCTCTTGCTATTTTACGATCAACAATTTTCTTATGTTAATGGTTTCAGTCTACCTTCATGAATGAAGAACTAAAACATTTTTATAGAATAATTCAAATGAAAAACCGGCTCAGCACAAAGACGATCCCGTAGAAATGGTTTACACGGCTAATCAACGTGAAGCAATCGAAGACGGTATGTTAGATGTCGTTTGTTGTATAGTTATTATTACCATTCTTCTATTTCTTCTTTTATTGGTGAAAATTGTTCTATACTGTGAATTTTTGTTGTTGTTGTTGCTGTTGTTATTGTTTCTGTTGTTATTGTTGTTACAATATAATACAATAGTTTATTTATCCACTTACATCCAGGAGCTAACGTGTTGTTGTTGTTGTTGCTGTTGTTGTTGTTGTTATTCTTTTTGTTGTTGTTGTTGTTGTTGTTGTTGTTGTTGTTGTTGTTGTTGTTGTTGTTGTTGTTTTTCTTTTATTATAAATTGTTTTATGTTATTGTGTTACAGAACATAATGAATCTGAGAAAGTCCCAACTTCATCATTATCTCTTTCCCCAAATAACGATAACCGATGTAGCAACAGACAGGCAACAGATGTCTTTGTGTCTTGTGGTGAACATTTTGTTCCTCTGCAAGGTATGGGATATGATCATTAAAGATAAACTATACTTACAAAACCATGATGCATTGGTAAAATTTCCTATGAAAAGTACATTAAAATATGGAAATAATTATAATACTCCGTTAATGTCGGACGATTGGTTGTAATATACACCAGTACGACAATTATTCATTCGTTCATTTCGTTCATTATTCATCCATCCATTCATTTGTTCATTCACTAACTAACTAACTAACTAATATATTTATTTATTCATTTATTTATTTTTATTCATGTATCGTTGTTAGAGGTGGATAGACAGTATTTTCTGCAGAGAAAACATCAAAATCAAAGGACCTGGGTTGAGACTCATTTAGAAACAGAGAAACATGTTTTACGTCACATGCAAGGTATTGCAGCATAGATATGATAAACCTTTCAAACACTATAAACATTTGAGCTCGACTAACATCTGTCATATAACACCAAGTGAATACCGTTAAATCTATAAACCTTTCAAGTTTTAAACGCCATAATTAAACATTTGAGCTCGACTAACCAGTAGCGAAGTTGCCCATAGCAACTGGTCATGCTATGCAAATTATGAAACGATTTACATTTTCAAATCTTTAGAAATGTATTGTTTTCAAAATTGCAGATGTTTAAAAATTAGCATAGCATGACCAGTTGCTAAGGCCAGCTTCGCCACTGCGACTAACGTCAGTTATAAAACACCAAGTAAATGCCGTTAACTCGATAAACCTTTGAAACACCATAAACATTTGAATATTAGTGAACGTGAAACAAAAGATTTATGCACTTTTAGGGCATCCTCAACATAAATTGTAGCTTATTGTTAGGCGCTTTGACGTTCGCCGCGTTTCCAGACAATATAATCCTAGTGACTATGATCAGATGAAGGAAAAGTAAATTACGAGTGTCGAATCATATACATTGCGACGTAACCTGGACCAGTTGTTAAACTAATATAACTTCAAGTCCTTCCGGCTGGGTATTGAACCCGCGACCCACATGGATCTCTAGACCAGCGGTCTAGCTAGCCGACTCAGCTGCAGCTGTTACCGTGAGCTTAGCCACGAGTTCAATATGTATGGTTACGTCAGGAACTATTGCACGTATTATACGTGTAGCTCGAAAACCTATGACCACTTTGCGACATATACTGACTAACTTGAAAGCCTCACGACAGACAAGGTGCAATTTACAAGAGCAAACGTCAGTCACCAACAATAGCCATCTTTCTTACAACAACCTGAACGATCAACTTCATAGTTCTAATGATACTCCTGGGTTCAAACTATTTATTTGGATATACATATATATATATATATATATATAGGCACTTTACGTAGCAACTATTTTTGTGATATTCCTCTCCTATAGGTCGTCGTATTTCCGCTCGTATTTCGTCCGATGTGTTGCCTGGGCCTACTGTATCGTCTTCCTTGCAAGATCTGACAAGATTGGAGGAAAACAAACAAGAAAATATTGATGAACTGAAGGTATGGAAAGAAAACCAGATTCAACTGCTATGAGTTATGTTACGAGTTCTATCATGTTGTTTTAAAATTAATAGTAGTTTCAACTGCTATGAGATAATATGTTATGAGTTGTAATAAGAATAAATATGAAAGCTGCTAAGTTCTCAAAATAACTGAATGTAGTGGAAAAGGAGAAATAAGAGAGCTTCAATATGTCGTAAAATGCCCCTAACCTCAACATGTTTTATTGCCTTCTTTGGAAGAACTTTTAAAATGATAAAGTAACTTCTTTTGAAGATTTTCGTTTCTTTGCTTTCTTTTTGAGGTATATCAGTCTGTTTGATATGCAAATGTCCGGAATTTTACGTCACACATGCATAATGACTTATTGGAGAAATGTGTGTATCTCATTCACAGTTCTCGAACGAAATCCTTTAAAATCGAGAAGTTTGGTGTTGTGGGAGAAACACGCACACGTGTTATTCACACTTTAGTGTTTTTATTTGATGAACGCAAATATATATAACATTTTCTGATAACTTATTATACATGTATGACGTAAATTCCGGACATTTGCATATCAAACAAACTGATATATCTCAAAAAGAAAGCGAAGAAACGAAAATCTTCAAAAGAAGTTACTTTATCATTTTAAAAGTTCTTCCAAATAAGACAATAAAAAAGTTTGAGGTTAGGGCACTTTAAGTGAAAAGTATTTACGTATATCCACAGACGACGTTTTGGACGATGTGAAATACGTAAGTTTTTTAAGTATTTTCGAATTTTCGATATATTGAAGTTCGCTTATTTCTCTTTTTCATTTTATGAGTTGTCGCATGTTGTTTCAAAATTAATATTAATATTTAATAAAAATTAATATTAGTTTCAACTGCTAGGCGTTTTATTTATGGGTTTTGGAATTATGATTTTTAATATTTAACAATTATTGGACGAGGCTGAGTATATAAAATTGATAGAAGTGGAGAGGAGGTGAAGTAGTATGAATTAAAATTATTTTAAAAATTACACCGCTTTTAAATCGCTGTACTTTATCTTTAATCTGTTTCTCGGAATTTGTTTCCGATGTTGATCGTTTAAGTTTTCTTTTTGCCTTTTCTCTGTAGGGACATTTAAACGACCTCAAATCAAAACAGCAGCAGGAAAAAGAAAAGTTCGCGAAACCTAATTCGCAAAATAGAATATCGTCAAACAAGAAATTATACAACGGAGTTAAGAACGTAATGCCATCAGATTCACATATAACAAGTATAGTCATTAACTCCAGAAGCTTGGGATCTAGTATGCCACCATGGTGACTGAACAAAACAGTGCATTAACTTTTCGATCATTGTGGTAGTTGTGCTGAATGGCAATGTTTCGTTACTTTCGGCCTAACAAAACTCTCTGAAATATCAATGATTTGATATTTCGCTGAAAATTGAATGGGATTCTACATTATTCAAAACATACTTTTGAAGGAAAAACAATATTGTGTGTCGATTTTTTCATTTCATAGACACTTTAATATCACTCAGCAAACTTGAAAATGTATTATACAATTTATTCGACGAATTCTAGAGTATGTGTGCCCGGTGTGGCATTTCTCTTTGACTTTGGCAAACAGCGACGATGTTGAACAAATTCTGAAGCGTGCCTTGAAAATTCTCGCCGCCGGAAAACCTTTCACTGAAGCTATCGTCGAACTTAGACTATGTGCACACGGTAACGTTTCCGAGCGTTTTTATATTGTTTCAAGTATTGAGGCCATTGTTTTCTAATCCCTTGAGGACGGAGAACAATATAAAAACGCTCGGAAACGTTACCGTGTGCACATAGTCTTAATCTTCAATTACTGAGCGAAAGGAGAAACGAAATTTGCAAACGTTTTTACCATTCCATCCTACAACCCACCAGCAAGCTATACGAACTAATACCAAATCAGACATACCGGGTTTTCGCAGCGGCACCCGCGCACATTTGAACTCGCACTACGCATTTTAAAAACAGTTTTATGCTTTGGGATGATCATCCCTTTTAGTGTTCCTATTTTACTTACTTTCTGCTTTTTCTTTTTTTAAACTGTTCTGTTTGTAAACACGCGTTTTTAAAATATTCTAGGTAATATTTGCCATGCATGTATTTTTAAATAATAATAATAATAATAATAATAATAATACAATATTCATACAATCTCCATTGTGATTGGCTAAAAAACCTACAGACAATCATTGATGTCTTGCCACTTACAATGAATATCAAAAATTGTCTGTAGGTGACATAATTGTCTTTGCACTTCCTAAACTCCCTAAATAAAACAATTATTGGACTCAGCTTACACATGATATCTAGAATTATCCAGACCTCTGTCATTGTTGTCAGCCTTCGGCTTCGGCAGATATAACATTGACCTCGGTATGGATAATTATTGATATCTTGATCAGCCTAATCCAATAATTGTTTATTGTCTGCATGACACTGCTGAACCAACGGAAAACTTAATTAACGATAGAGATCAATACACAAAAAGCAATTTACGACATGTCGTGAAAGAAGGACTACAGCTTAATTAAAGTTACACTAACCTTCCATTTATTATGATTTTTTACAAGGTGCGTATTGATATTTACGAGAATGGAGACACCGAGCAAAGAGGTGTGAGTGTGTGTGGCTCAAGTTTACTAGAGGTATTTCAATTTGGGCAATTTTTTTTTCCACTCTAATATAATATAATTAAACAGTTATTGACCGAGCGGGAGGTCTTTACGACAAATTATTATGAAGGTTGGTCTTTACGGGAAAATTATCCTGCCCTTGGTCTTTTCGTACAGACCTCGCTTCTTCGTCGTTCGGTCTGTACTGAAAGACCGCGGGCAGAATAATTTTGCCGTAAGAACCTCCCGCTCAGTCAATACATATTTAATTATCCTGCCCGCGGTCTTTCAGTACAAAGTTGTCGAAGGTTTTCCCGTGATTTTGTATCACAAAGGAGGGCTTCGAGAAACTACATAGCGCAGGTTCTTTCCAAGATGCCACTGCGAAATGTATTGGCTTTATTTTTCACAACATCCAAACTCTGATCGTTCATAATACTAAAGTGAACAGTTGTCGAAGGTTTTTCCGTAATTTTGTATCACAAACTACGGCTTCTTGACAGAAACTACAGAGCGCACGTTGTCTTTCCAAGATGACCACTGCGAAATGTATTGGCTTTATTTCTTGCAGTATCGCGTTACTCGATCCAGTCTCTTGTGCAGATCAGCGGCAAAAGTACAAGTAATTTCTTTATCCTAACAGAATTTCCTCGCCGTCGGCAATGTAAAAGTTTTCCGAGTTTGTTTGTTTTCGACCCACGAACCTCAATTCGGCGCTAGCCACCATATTTAAAGAAAAGTCTATGGAGGTTTATTGAAAGAAAGACCTTATTACCAAATGGCTGCCAATTTAGCACTCTTTTCAGCGTTTCCACTTTGGAAGGAAATTTCGTTCCACAGATGCGTCACTAGGGGGAGGGGCTTCGAGGAATGAGGGACACAAAGAACTTTTGCAAAGAAGGCTAATAATATCTTACCCCTTCCCCGCTAGTGATGCATATGTGGAAGGAAATTTCCTTCCAAAGTAGAAACACTGATTCTTTTATCTGCATTTAAATTATCCCTTATAGCCTCGTTTCAAAAGAAAAATTCTTTCGAATTTCGTACACAATAACGAGGATGTAAGGCTAATTTATATGTATATATAAAAGAATATAAAATTGGCAGCCATTTTTGAATAAGGTCTATTACATCAGAATTTTCCCCAAACATCATACTATGTGACCGGTAGATTTTCCTTTAACCTTTAACTTTCCTTGTTTTAATTCGCGGCTATTTGCGATTTTAGATTCTAAATCATTCCACGAGTAGACTTGGTCTGTGTGCTGCTGCTCGAAGAATATTCACGAGAACAGGACAGGAGGTAAAGTTGATTTGAAATAATTATTTATGTTTTTAATTAGATTATGATTTATGAGCTCGAAATTTTTATTTAACAATTAGACGAGCCTCGTAGAAAACGAGGGAGAGTTGTCTAAAGTTCCTTAACTACAGACGCCCTTGACCATAAAAGAAATTAAACCTGCACATTTCGATTGCCAACAACAAATATCGGCCAGCCATCTCCTTACACTTACAGACTTGCGTCTTATAGTGACCAGAGGGACAAAAACAAATAAAACAACATAAATTATCTTGTCCTGTATTAAAACAATCTATTTCTATCCAATTGATGTAAAGTTGTTGTAAAATATCGAAAGGACCATTAGTTTGAACTGTTAAAAGTTTGAACCGTCTGACCGTTAAATATTTTCATCCCATTCATAAATTGTTTGCTGTTTTTGTTCTCTCTAGGATAATAATCTATAATTGACAACAAATCCGAGTTTTCCATGACCAGATAGTCTATAGCCGCACATACAAATTGAGTACTATCAATATTTGATATACGGACAATACTTTCATCTGTTGCTCAATCTCTGAAAATTGTGGTGTCTATTCGTGTGTCTTTGCTTATAGATTTCTGTTTTATTATTTATATCTCAAGGTTCATGATGTGTTGGATTTGATAAAAGGTGAAAGCTACTGTGTTTCGTGTGGCGAAAATTTTATTCAAGCGAGAGGTAAAATATGTATTATAGTTTCTGGAATTTATGTGCCTGAGCGAGCTCACAAACAGGAGGGACACACAGGAAGGATACCTGAGTATAGGAAGGACACCTGAGCACAATCAGGACGTACAACTGAGTACAATCAGGAAGGATACCTGAGTACAATCAGGAAGGATACCTGATTACAATCAGGAAGGATACCTGAGCACAATCAGGAAGGATACCTGAGCACAATCAGGAAGGACACCTGAGTACAATCAGGAAGGACACTTGAGTACAATCAGGAAGGACACTTGAGTACAATCTGGAAGGATACCTGAGCACAATCAGGAAGGATACCTGAGCACAATCAGGAAGGATACCTGAGTACAATCAGGAAGGATACCTGAGTGCAATCAGGAAGGATACCTGAGCACAATCAGGAAGGATACCTGAGCACAATCAGGAAGGACACCTGTGTACAATCAGGAAGGACACCTGAGTACAACCAGGAAGGATACCTGAGTACAATCAGGAAGGATACCTGAGTACAATCAGGAAGGATACCTGAGTACAATCAGGAAGGATACCTGAGTACAATCAGGAAGGATACCTGAGTACAATCAGGAAGGACACCTGAGTACAATCAGGAACGATACATGAGCACAATCAGGAAGGACACCTGAGCACAATCAGGAAGGACACCTGAGTACAATCAGGAAGGACACCTGAGTACAATCAGGAAGGACACCTGAGCATAATCATGAAGGACACCTGAGTACAATCATGAAGGACACCTGAGTACAACCAGGAAGGATACCTGAGTACATTCAGGAAGGACACCTAAGTACAATCAGGAAGGACACCTAAGTACAATCAGGAAGGTCACCTAAGTACGATCAGGAAGGACACCTGAGTACAACCAGGAAGGATACCTGAGTACAACCAGGAAGGATAGCTGAGTACAATCAGAATGGACACCTGAGTACAATATATCAGGAAAGATACCTGAGCACAATCAGGAAGGATACCTGAGTACAATCAGGAAGGATACCTGAGCACAATCAGGAAGGACACTTGAGTACAATGAGGAAGGATACATGATGAGTACAATCAGGAAGGATACCTGAGCACAATCAGGAAGGACACCTGAGTACAATCAGGAAGGACACCTGAGCACAATCAGGAAGGACACCTGAGTACAATCAGGAAGGATCACAATCAGGAAGGATACCTGAGCACAATCAGGAAGGATACCTGAGCACAATCAGGAAGGATACCTGAACACAATCAGGAAGGATACCTAAGCACAATCAGGAAGGACACCTGAGTACAATCAGGAAAGACAGCTGAGCACAATCAGGAAGGACACCTGAGTACAATCAGGAAGGACACCTGAGCACAATCAGGAAGGATACCTTAGTACAATCAGGAAGGATACCTGAGTACAATCAGGAAGGATACCTGAGCACAATCAGGAAGGATACCTGAGTACAACCAGGAAGAACACCTGAGTACAATCAGGAAAGACACCTGAGTACAATCAGGAAGGATACCTGAGTACAATCAGGAAGGACACCTGAGTACAATCAGGAAGGATACTTGAGTACAATCAGGAAGGATAACTGAGTACAATCAGGAAGGATACCTGAGTACAATCAGGAAGGATACCTGAGCACAATCAGGAAGGATACCTGAGTACAACCAGGAAGGACACCTGAGTACAATCAGGAAAGACACCTGAGTACAATCAGGAAGGATACCTGAGTACAATCAGGAAGGATACCTGAGTACAATCAGGAAGGACACCTGAGTACAATCAGGAAGGATACTTGAGTACAATCAGGAAGGATGCCTGAGTACAGTCAAGAAGGACACCTGAGCATAATCAGAAAGAATGTCTGAGCACAATCAGGAATATTATTTTATATTCATTTAAATTACCCTTTCTGACCTCGTTCCTGTGTTTGTAATTCCAAAGAATCTTCGCTTTGTAACGAGACCAGAAAGGCTAATTTGCATCCATATTAAAAGAATATTTAGACTGGCCGCCATTATGAAAGAGGTCTATATATAATATTCCATGGATATAATTTCGATATAATTATGATGACAATGTTGGCTACGTGTGTGGCTCTGTCCTCTTTCCCTTTTTTGGGCCACTTGGTCCATTTTCCCGTGTGCCACTTGTGAAGAACCCGAGACCTGATCTATTATACAGACCGCATGACCAGATAGAGTGTATCATAGTTGTAGAGGGATATGCGTTAAAATTATCCATATTTTTATGTAGCAAAATGATCTAATAAATTATCTTTTTATACAATCATCTAGATAGTCAAAGAACTGTTCAGCGCAAGGCAACATGGTCCAGGTTAAATCGATTGACGGGAGGATCCATGGCATATAAAACAAACGAGGTACTATGCTCTATCGAATTGTGAGGTTTTTCTCTGAAAATGGAAACTTAAGCCTATGATTACCATCAAATATCGTGTAAAGTCTAAATAAATGTTTTGTACATTAAAGCCGTTTTCAATAACATTAACCCTGTGTATTTTTACATTTTACAGGGAACTCAAAATGCTATGTTAGCATTAACCGCAGGGCCACAGAAGCAGCTTACCTATCACTGAGGAAAAGAGAGGAGGAAATTTTATGGAACTTTTAATTCACACATAATATTCAATAATATTGTCAGTAATGTTCTTATTCACCACATCCTTGAAATAAATAAGTTTTTATTTACTGTCGTGGAAATTTATTTAGCGTAACTATCGCTATGACCTACGAAATGGTGACTTTAACATACCTAGATGTAATGAGGTGATGTATGGCAAACACTCTCATATACTATGGTCCCTAGATATGGTCAAAACGTAATAAACAAGATGGAGAAAAACCCAGTTTACAGTGATATAGGAGAAGCTAAGAGTAAGACAACCTATAAGCTGGGGAACCTCAGTTCACCAACAAAAAATGGAATGATATGCAGTGTTCCCTGCACGATGCTTCTCGATGTCATCGTGCTGGCAGTGTGAATAAAGGAATACCAAATGGTTTTCCGTGCAGGATACTGTGATCCAAACACGCGGGATGTTGCGAGACTTTCGAAAAGCGTAAAAAAACACGAGCCGATAGGCGAGTGTTTTTTAGCTTTCCGGAAGTCGAGCAACATCCAAAGTGTTTGGATCACAGTATCCTGCACGGAAAACCATTTGGTATTTATTTTATAAAATAACGATAAAGAAATAACGAATTTTATCCAAAAATAATATGATGAGAATACAAATTCTCCCAAGAATTATCAACTACCAATCATAATTCGTCTCCAACAGCAGTCGAGCAGGCCGGAAAGGCTGGAAAGCTTAAATTTGTTTTGCCGACAAATCCGACAACAAAGAGAAGAATATGGATAAAAAACTCGACTTTGAATATCAAAGATACTAACTAGTTTTAAGCAAAAGCTTAATCATTACTGGAATCCGCCGTCTCAGGGTTTGGCTTGTTGTTTCAAAGCGAACAGACAGATATTATGGGCAGCAACTGTCGCTCTGGAAAGGTCTTCGCTGTTTTTTTCACAATTTCACTGGAAGATTTTGGATTTTAAGTCGAGAGCTGTTGGGTATTTCACTTCGTATAGATAAAGATTGTTCTTTTCCCAGCGAGTTCATCAGGCAAAAAAATAGAAGGTATTTAAACAGTATATTATTTTCGCGAGTTTGTTGCTTTCAAAACATGCCCTTTTCAAACCTCGTTTTGTTTAACTTCGCTATTAAACACAAAATGGATCAGACGATCAGTTTTCTCGGTGATAGTTTTCTCACAATACAAAAACTATATTCTGTTTTTTTTTTAAGAGTTTTGTTTTAACTTATAACGATAAACGGATTGAGACGAAAAACGCCACTTAAAACATCCTGCATGGGATGTCTAGGCTGTCTGTCCGGAAATAACTGATGTATTTGGTCAATCTTCCATGAGAAAGGATTTCTGAATTCTGACGACGCATTGGCAGCAATAGATCTAACGGTTTGTAGTGCTTCTGTACGGAAGAACAACATCCGAATTCTCAGTCCGAATAAAGCAAGACAAGAACTCTTCTTTAGAGGCAATATAACTCTTGGGCGCATACCACCGACACGAGTAGTTCTTCTGCAGCACACAAAGGGTGCAGTTTACCAAGCTGGCCACATCTGATGGAACACTCTTATTCATCAACGTCTTCCAAGACCATGGGAATGGGGTTAGGTACAGCTCGGAGATGAATGGAATGAACACTTTTGTCATAGGCACAAAGTATCTGTTATGAACCATGAATCATCGTGGTTGCAAGAAAAAAACCTGCAGAACCTCGTACCCTGGTTATATTATCTCTGCTCCGCGCCCGCTGCGAAAACACCCACGTTGACAATTTAATTTTCTCGGAAGGAGATGGTACGTAAAGGCTCCGTCGGATCCACACGTGAGAACAAAAGTTCGGTGATTAGTTTTGCCGTTGTTCCGTATATTCAAGGGATTACGGAACCAATTAAAAGAATCTTAGGAAGTTTGAACGTAAAAGTTTCTCATTTACCTTTCTTGACGTTTGGTCATAATTTTACAAAACCTAAGGATCGTATTGCGAATGAACTGAGGAAAGATGCTATTTATTCCATTCTATGCAATGACTGTGAGCAGGAGTACCGGAGCACGCATGCGTAACCTACCATGAGATTGCGTGGGAAAATTCCAAAATTATTAGCACTAATCCGTGCTAATAATCCGCATTCCCTCCCCTGGCGCATTTCCATCCCCTCCCATAGCGCATCCCTTCCCCTGGCGCATCCCCTCCCCTGGCGCATTTCCCTCCCCTGGCGCATCCCCTCCCCTGGCGCATCCCCTCCCCTAGCGCATCCCCTGCCCTGGCGCATTTCCCTCCCCTGGCGCATCCCCTCCCCTGGCGCATTTCCCTCCCCTGGCGCATCCCCTCCCCTAGCGCATCCCCTCCCCTAGCGCATCCCCTCCCCTAGCGCATATCCCTTCCCCCCTGGCGCATTTCCCTATCCCCATGCTCTTCTCTATTTCTCTGGCTCGGCCAAAACGGCTTAGAAGCATATTTGACTCGGAAAAAAGATGCCACAAAGTTACCTGCGGAGGAAGCTAACAACTACTGGGTTGCCAGCTGCCAAGTAGTGAGTGCTGCCTTGCTGATGATAGTGGATAAAAGCAGAAATGATTTTTAGTTTATGTCGTGTTACAAAACAATGCAAAATAATTAGCATACGACGAGGATGCAATAGATATTTATTATGGATAACTTGATTAAAAAAACACAAAACGAAAAGCGGAAATGACAATAGGGATTTTTAAGCATTTAACAACGAACTCTAAAGTAAACGGTTATATAACAACTTCGTTTAGCAGTCAAAATCAGTTTATCAAATAGAAAATTTACATCCAACTTGATGGTATTGACATTAAAAATCTTATGGAACTTGTGATCCCTTGGGAAGTGTTTCTTTACCAGTTGTATGAAATGCTTTCCAATGTTGGTCTTAACGTGCTGGTTGTATGGAGGGTTGAACCATAAGATATTTCTCTTTCTGTTTCTGTTGCGGTTTAATTGGAGATTATCTTCATATCGTAGTGTGGTGCCAAATTCGCTATCTCTCAAGGCGTTTTGCCATATTAGACAACCTCGTACCCAGGGCATTTTGCCTCCACTGGAGGCAAAATGCGATGGGAACGAGGTTGCATATTAAAGACATTTATTTACTGCATGCATGCGACGCTCCAAACGTTTCCCAGATGAATGAAGACAGAATTAAAATTGACAAAGAAACCTACCTCAAAACGCTTTCTTGTATCCGAGCAAACATGTGCAGTGAAATCGGCCCATTGCGATTGTGCGCAGAACGTTACTCGTACTACGCGCAACCACAATGGTGTGCGCTTGGGAAAAATTGAAAAACTGCCCCATTACACAAATTAGGTCTGCTGCCTTGCTCGCGCTCGCTGTGGCAGCAATTATACTACTGTGGTAAGTTACAACAAAATCTGTTTTAAATACACGTAAAATATTGCAATAACATAAAAATAACTGATCTGAAGAGTAGTTGTTATAATCTTTGTTGCTTTTTGACACTACCCACCCTAGGATTTTCAAACTCCTATATAAATTGATCAAAATGCCTTGAACGATGCAAAAGACAACAACTACTCTTCAGGTAAGTTGCAATATTTTACAGTGTATTTAAAACATATTTTATCGTAACTTACCAGAGGCGGAGTCTGGGTACTAGTTTTGCGGAAAAGATATATAGTGATTCTGTGCTGAAATTGACGTTCAATGTCCACCAATATTTTCGGATTCACTTTTTGTTTGACAGTCAACGCTCCAGTTATATATAGAGAATTCAGTGGTGTCAACATATTTTTTTATAAAGCAAACCCAAATTTAAAGGACCTGCTTTTTCACAGATCTATTCGATCTAACCATACCAAAACTTCCGATGATCCCGGTACTTTTCATTGCAATAGATCTAGTTTCAAGACATGTCAATACGTCACGGGACCTTTAAGTAAATTATTCAATACATCTTACTCTTTTCCGATAATTAAATGACATTTCGACTATATCACTATTAATTTAGTTTACTGATAATTTGTAAACAATGCGCTCTTTGTATATTGATGAAACTAAACGCCGTTTGTGCGCATTTTGGGTTTAAAAAAGATCTGTGCGCTACGCTATTCAGTAGGCCATTCACCATCCTCAAATAATGTTTCGATGATAACGAACGCAGACAATGTGAGCGCAGGTTTATTTTCAATTGTAACACTCTACACCCACACGAGATTAACGTCGATTTTCAATTCATATGTTAACTCTATACACTTCGCACCTTTTGAAATTTACATGACGCCGATTTCTTATATATATATATATATATATATATATATATATATATATATATATATATATATATATATATATATATATATATATATATATATATATATATATATATATTATATATATATATATATATATATATATATATATATATATATGCAACGCCCACTACCCTTGTGGTAGTGGTAGTTTGAGCACTGTGGTAGTTTGAGTAGTGTGAGTGGTAGTTTGAGCACTCTGGCCCTATACCGCTTCACGCTCTCTGGATGTGCGCATGACCGCTGTTTATCCCACAAGCGGTTGTCACTGGCAATCGTTTGTGTATAATTAGTACTCATGTCCATATCTAGATTGTACCAAGCTACACTGATGAGCTGTGGAACAGCGAAACACGTGTCTGTAGATATTGTACTATATATATATATATATATATATATATATATTTATATTTATATATATATATATATATATATATATATATATATATATATATATATATATATATATATATATATATATATATATATATATATATATATATATCTTATCCCGGCATTACCGCCGCTGTATATACAGAACTCGTGACTAGGGTTCAATTCCAGCCGGAAGGCCTCTAGGTTGCATTTTTCGCAAGTGTATGTATTCCAACACTCGAGGTTTTCCTAGTTCACCATAAATCCTTGGAACCTGTGGTTTAATCGAGTGAAATGCAGTATCAGTATATATGTAAAATTGTTTAATTTCGACAATAAGAAGATTAGAATAACCACTCTTGTTCTTAGAACGTTCTGACCTAAGGACACATTAATGTTCATGAATATACGTAAGTTGGATCGATGTTTCAAACATATGAAATAGACACAGAGACGTTGATATTAAACTTTATATAGTGTCAGAAGTAAAGTGACTCACGGTACACGAAAACAAAGAAACCCTTCCTTGGATTTATCGATGTAACAGGACGGGAAGTGGTGAAATTCTGACAGAATTTCGATCGACAATTCGTACTACAACAATACAAGATTAAGCCAACATGGCGACGAATCTCCTAGACAAAGGACCGTCTATGAACTGGACCGCCGATGAAGGCTTGTACAGCCGATACAAATTGTGGAAACAACGATGTGAATTTCTATTCTCCGGGCCGATGGACAAAACAAACCCAAAACCTATGTAAATACCTTCTATACTGGGCAGTGAGCGCGTGGTCTTGAGTTATTCAATAGTTGGGGTTTATCTGACGAAGATCAAAAGGTTTTGAAGAACTACTGGGACAATTTTGAATCTTTTTCTAAGCCTCGGTCAAACGAGTTGATGGCAGCGTGGGAGCTACACCATATCAAACAAGACAACCTTTCACTGGAAGAGTTCATTGCCAGACTTCGAACACTGGTAAGAGAAGCAAATTATCCTGTATAGCATATAACATGACCGATTTTTGCGAGACTTTCTGGTTACTGGTATGAGCTCTCATGACAAAGTGAGAAAAGAATGTCTTAAGATTGGAAACGACCTTACATTCGAAAAAGCTAGAGATATGGCCAGAGTTGAAGAATCTGCCTTGAAACAACTGCAACAAATGACTATAAATCACTAGAAGTTAATGCAGTTAAAGAAAGTCAGTGGAAAGGCCAACAATGTATGCCGGCCAAAACCTAGTCATAATCAAGGGGAACATCCAAGTACATACAGTAACTCTGGGAATTTGTGTAGAAATTGTGGTCGTAATTCTCACCTCAGAGACCAGTGTCCTGCTCGAAGTGCCCAATGCCATTATTGTCACAAAACTGGACACTATTATGCAAGATATTGTTTGTCAAGTATTTTTGGGGTGCATTGAGACTACACCCTCGAACAGACATATAAATACAGTGTCATGCAAAGAGAAAGCATTACTAAAGGTTAAATTGTCCAGTAGCCCTCAAGGGAAGCAAGCGGATGTGATGTGCAAATTAGACTCTGGAGCTGAAACGAATATCCTACCTGTGCCTGTGTACAATCAGCGTACTATGCTCGGAACATCATACACTAAAGAGCCCAACGGTAAAACTATCTGCATACGGTGGCACAAACATTCCTAACTTGGGGTCCTGTGAAATATTTGCACAAAGTCACCAACAACCCAACCCAGAATCGATCCATGTGGAAGTAGTAGACACAAATGGTCCTGTCATCATTGACAACACCACCGCCCCATTACCACCAAACCCATCCATAACTAGGTTAACTCCCAAGGATTCAATCATCCTTTTCCTCTGACAAAATAATACTTGTGAGAGGAATACAAGGATGTCTTTACTGGAATTGGTTGTTTCCCTGGTGCACCTTACCACATCGAACTAGACCACAACATCCCTCCAGTCCAGCACCCACCAAGACAAGTACCGATACACCTACAGGCAGCATACCTCAGTGAGCTCAAGAAATTGAAAGAAGCAGGAATACTTTGTGAAGTGCAGGATGAATACATATACCATGGGTAAACTCTACAGTGGTCACTACTAAAGCAAATGGAAGCATCCGTCTATGTCTCTGCCCACGTGACTTGAACAAGGCAGTTAAGTGCACGCACCATCGATGATGTCATCCCGAAGATAGCAGGCTCAACCATTTCAGTATTCTTGACGCAAGAAATGGCTATTGGCAGGTAGCTCTTGATGAAGAAAGTAGCAGATTATGCACCTTTAGCAATCCTTGGGAAAAGTACAGATGGACTAGACTGCCATTTGGTTTAACCGTTAATGGAGATGTGTTTCAAAAGAAAATGGATGCCATTTTTGGAGACCTGAAAGGGGTAAGTGCAGGTATAGCAGATGACACATTCATATACGGAGAAAGTGAAGTGGCCCATGATCATCACATCATCAATATCCTGGAAACAGCAAGGAGGAACAATGTGAGGTTCAATCCTGACAAATTTCAATACAAAGTGAAAGAAGCATCCTTCTTTGGCCTAATTTGGATCCCCGATGGCTTGGTACCACGGATGCACTATCACGAGCTAGTTACATGGAGAAACCAACCAACAGTCCAGAGACACCAATAATTGAAGTGGACTTGATAACAAGGTCATTATACCTGCATCACCTGCAAAGTTTGAGGAGATCCGCCTACGTACTGATGAAGATCCTGTGCTGGGCATCTCCAAAGAAATCAGAGAATTGATGCCCAACCTGTCTACAGTTTTCCAAGCAACAGCAAAAGGAACCTCTTCATCCACACAACATCCCTAGTTTTCCATGGCAAAAGATCATCATACCTTTTAATCGCAGATTACTACAGAAAATTCCCTTTGATAAGAAAACTGAGTTTGACTACATCCTCATCCATCGTCAACCACATGAAATCCATATTTGCAGACATACCACAAACATTGGTTTCAGACAACGGACCTCAGTATAGTAGCCAGGAATTCACGCTGTTCTGCAAGCAATGGGGGATAAACCACGTTACCAGCTCTCCCACATATCCGAAAAGCAACGGATTAATCGAAAGGATGGTTCAGACCATCAAAAGCATACTCAAGAAATTGGATGATGCTGGCGAAGGTCCATACCTTGGAGTTTTGGCCTACATATCTACTCCTGTTGACAAAGAATTACCAGCCCCAGCAAAATTACTCAATCAGAGAGAATACTGCACGCTTCTCCTAGACTCCTATGTAGCGGTTGACTATACAACGGATGCACTGCAACGACTCCGACGCGGAATGGCTGCAACATCGACAAGACGTCTAGAAAGAACAACATGATAAATCATCCAGTAATGGTCTCGGTGAATTGTTACCTAGACAACGTGTTGTTGTGTTCCAACCGGAGAAGAATTCATGGACTCCAGCAGAGATTGAGAGTAAATCAGAGAGTCCCAGATCGTATATTGTGAGAACGTCCAATGGCTCAGTTCTTCAACGCAATAGAATACATCTGAAGCCTGACCTTAATGTGGCATCAAGCAATATAGAGACGTACAATCAGGCATGATACGACCGTCGATATCGGGACCGATGTCTATACCAACAATGCAGCCTTCCTATCAACGTCGCGCTTACCAGAAGTAGCAACGTCTGGACAGTCATCAACAAACCACGGGCGTTCTGATGGTGGGACTGTGTTTACCAGGAGCGGTCGCGCAGTCAGACCTCCAAAGAGACTTGAGATATGAACACTGCCCTCCCCCAACCCGCCCCCAACCCGCAGAGAGCCGGCTCGCAGGCTACTCTTCGTGTCGTCCCTTGTACGCATGCGTAGCTATCTGTTTTACATCTCCCCTTTTAAGTATATTATATCCAACAATAATATAAACGTATCTAAAATTATAGTTTGAGTTCGGCCTGGGGTGTTAATTGATTACGCCCACTTAATTAGTATTGACATATCTGATCAATCAATTACGCTCACTTAATTAATTTTCACATATATTACCAGTCAGATCAATCATATTCGTCCAAAATTCTTGGTGAAAAACCCTCATTCAAAGAGAATTCCCCAATGTAAATAAACACAGCTGCATAGCCATCTTACATGGCTAGTAAAGAAACTAAAAAAAAATCTCTGAATAAGAAAGGACCAAAAGCAGTTTGTAAAGACGATTTTTGTCGTGTATCTAATTACAGTACATTAATTTCAAAATCAAATTCGGGAGTTCCAAGTGTTCGACGGAGAACTTGTTTAAACAGTCGGAAAGCAAGGAAGCCAAAGGACAATTCTTGCAAACGATTGCAAACGACTTGGTTTGGATGTATCTAAATCTGATTACCTTTAAGATAGAGTTTGCCGTACTTGGAAAGACGCACTTGGAAAACCGTCAATGTGTACTAGCCTGCGAGCCCGCTCTCTGCGGCTTGGGGCGCGTTGGGGGAGGGCGGGCTGGGGGAGGGTGGTTTGAAAGCGCGGAGAATCGATGTTTCAAACATATAAATATCTAGAGACAGAGACGTTGATATTAAACTTTATACTAAGTACTCTAATTTTTGGCTTTTGCTCCAGTATACTGGGCCCTTTTCATCATTAAGTAAGAGATAAAGCCCTCGAGGAAAAAAAGCGTAGCGTCCGAGGGCTTTATATAGCATAAATCCCGACGTTCGAGGGATTTATCTGACTTATTTCATGATTGAGGAGGTTTTCCAACAAAATTTTGTCTATTTTTTCCACCTTGGACAAAGATTTTCCTAGTTTTGTCTTCATTTCTTATCTAATAAGTATTCATATGGCTTTATGCTATATAAAGCCCGCGGTACATCAGAGAAAACCGACTCAATCATGAAATAATAAAGGTATCAGGCTTTCAGCTGCCTGCCTTCCCTATAATAATCCCTGGACTGGAAAGACACATTCTCGTCCCCAGACCCTCTCCCGCTGGTCAGCTGGTGCCATATATATGTACTTCCAGTACGTAATATTCCATATAACGAAGTGCCCTACGAGCAAATACGAGGCATTAACAAGCAAATAGATTGCCCTCGTACCAGCCCACTGGTTGTGGGATTGTTAACACGTTACTGAAGGCATGTGAGAACACGGCGCTTGCAAACGATTTTTAACATACGGATATGTGGTAGCCTGCGTGGCAGGTGTTACGTTTGAGGGCGGTGGCAACATGTCATGCGAAAAATCATCCAGTCTGACAAAAATTGACATGTATGCGGATTAAAAATTGTCACCTTTATGATTGGGACGAGCTGGACAGTCGGATTTCATTGTGAAATAAAAACTATTGTGTTCACGCTTTATTTTTTTGTATTTATTATTTCTTTATTTCATCATTATTTTGCCGATTATGGAATTTAACCGATTATTTTAAATTGGCCGATTAATCGACTTTGCCGATTAGTTTCCGATCAATCGGCTCATCTCTACTAAATTCAGTAAACTCATAGGGAAAAGGCCCCCCTTACATACTTTGCCCCAGTAGTCACGCACTCGCTGCTGGGGGGGGGGGGGGGGGCCCCACGGAGATAAGACCCTGGGAACGAGGTTGACTGTAAGTATACCGGCCAGCGGCGAATTGAAGCGAACCTTGCTACGCCACTAGTGGCAAAAACAATATGTTTTAAATGAGTGCCTCATTATATAAGTAAACACTACTAAAAAATGGGATCAAATCCAAGCGGATTAGGAACCATGTCTATTATAGTCGCTTTGTTTCAGTGGCTCAGGTCCGCCTGAAATCCTTTATCCTAATCGTATTTAGATAATACCGAAAGTTATTGCCGGACGAAAGAAAGAATGCCTCCCAAATTTGGGAATCCTTTTACAATCATTGAGTACTGGAATATCGTCCTAAAATATAATCCTCCAATATAGTCGTACCGATCGAGATGCGTTTAATTGGCGTCGCGTATCCCGGTGGAATTCAAACGGCACCTGATGCATTACTACATAGCAGCAGTGGAGGGGCCCTATGACGCGGACGACCCCAGGACATGGAGATCAGTTTGCCCAAAGTCACAAAGTGTGGCTCAGCCCGGAGTTTGGCTGGTACTCTCTGCTGCTGTGGTTGACCTCCGGAAGATCTTTTAGTCTTTTAATTTTTACTTTATTTTTATTCCTACATATCTGGGACTGCTATAATTGGCGTATGCTGTTGCGGTGACCCTGCCACATTTCTACACTTTTGACGTTGTTTTTTTATTATTATTCTTGTAATTTACCAGTGGAAAATCCAATAAAATAAAAAATTAACCGGAAGGCGGAATATGTAAGTATTGCGGAAAATATATGCCGTGAAGCGCCACTTCACACCTTTTCGGGACTGATTTGCCGCCAAAGTCAGGCTAATCGCGCCGCGCCTACACCGGTAGAAATCTGCGTGGGAAATTTTGCTATTTCGTGTGCAAGGCGGAATTTCCCATGTCGGAGCTTCAAGCTTGGAGTCTTGAGCAATATATCTGACCGCTTGGCAATGACGTAAATGACTCGTATCGGTAGGCTCGTGAAACATTTCCGGTCAACGATATAACTATTAATCCTTCTTGAGTTACAAGACAAATTAATGGCTAATGTCTTCAATGATTACTTCGTATATCAACTAAGACTGATAGTTCAACAATCCAGATCATGAGCACATCTAGATTATCTTGCATCCCTATAGATCACCCAAGGTAGAGTGTGTGTCCTCATAAAGCGACTGGTACTGATGGTATTGTTGCTTTTTTGTCAAATATGCTCATCCACATCTATTCTCCCTATTCTGTCTAAAGTATTTGAAAAACACATTTACATTTTATTTGTACAACACCTGAAATCAAATAATCCACAGTTCATAAACGGCAACTCAGGTTTTCGACAGAACTTAGCTTTTCTACTGATGCCTTAGCGACTGTTAGTTAGTCTCCCGAGTTAGCATTCGAGTCTAGGATTCGAGTTAGGATTCGTTTTAAAATTAAACTCAACGCGAAATTAAATTCAAATAACACGTTTGGTAAACAGTCACTTACAGTCTAATCTTGCAAACATTTTTCCCCTTTTTGAATAAATTACCGTTTTGGAATTTGGAATAAATTATGGCATTAGTACTAGCTAGGAAAATGTCAGGATTACGCATGCCAGCAGAATGATGCTAGGAATTTTCTATAGCATGGAGGATCAAATAACTAAATAGAATGTAGAATATAAACCACGTATAAAGGCGATCATATAGCCTTGTAATCAATAACATGTCATGGTAATTATATGGCGCGTTTATAATGTCAAAATTCAATCTGATCATTTGAACACCATACATTCGAACAACATTTACTCGAAACGTGCAAACCTCGCGAAGTTATAAATTTTCCATTCAAGCCGATACTTTGCCAAATCGAACTTCACGATTGTAATGTTTGCTGACTTATCTAGCGGTCGAGCGGTCATATTTCAAATCGAACTAACGAACGGGAATGCGGGATGTCATCATATGTCACCGTTGTCAAAAACATTGAGGTTTATATAATGTCTCCTTGAATTAAGACGCTGTCGTTTGTTGGCGTGTTCCAGTCGATAACAATGTAAACCACGTATCAAGTCGATCATATGGTCCAATCCATGGCCTTCTCATTTTAAAATAACATATGGTATAACTGTAATACCATATGGCGCGTTTATAATGTCAAAATTCAATCTGATCATTTAAACACCATACATCTAATTCGAACAACATTTACTCGAAACGAGCAAGCCTCGCGAAGTTATGAAACTGTTGCCAAATCGAACTTCACGATTGTAATATTTCTGAATTGAACGATATACATGGCGGTCAACTTTCAAATCGAACAAACGAACGGGAAATATACTCTCCTAATACTAAAATAACGTACGGAAATCACTCAGGATGTCACCGTTGTCAAAAACATTGAGGTTGCAGTGTCTCCTTCAATTAAGACGCTGTTATATATTTATTAGCTTTATTTATTTTCATAATTCGTTACAGCATAATTACCGATCTCATTCGCCATTTACTGGTCCACATGCGTCGAACGCAATTACATAATCTTTGATTACTCCTACTAGTCCTAGTATGTATATATATATATATATATATATATATATATATATATATATATATATAATATATATATATTATATATATATATATTATATATATATATATATATATATATATATATATATATATATATATATATATATATATATATATATATATATATATATATATATATATATATATATATATATATATATATATATATATATATATATATTTGTTATAACCGCGCATTAATATTATTTACCCGCCAATTCGCAACTGAAAAACATTGATCTGCTGAAGAGACCAACAAAGACGTCGAATCATATGTCCAGGATTGTGTCCCATGTGTTCTATGCCTTATACAATTACGCATATTTACTCTTTCTCTATATTTTAAAAATCGGATATCTACAGACGTAAAAATTCGTCTTTACACAGAAAGATATGAAAACAATCCTAACTCGAATCCTATAACTCGGATCCTAACTCGAGTCCTAACTAGCTCAAATCCTTGGGTTCTTGCTGTCCTCGAGTCGCTATAGTTTCTTTGGTTGACCGCCTATTACTTGATCTTCAGATGAAAATAGAGTTAGCGGTTTGGTATATACGTTGGATTTTTAAAAAGCTTCATTCTTCTTCGCAAGTTGAAATCGTTACTATATGCAATTCTTGAATCAGAACAAAACGAACTATTTAAACCGATAATTTAGCCGATCGCTCGTAAATTTGTATCTATTCAGGATTGCATTCCGTGGACAATGCGGTGTACCTCAAGGGCCCAAGGCTCTGTGCTGGGTCCAATACAATTTTTAATATTCATAAACGATCTGTCAACTTCGTTTACTCATGGCACCATTGCTGACATTTATGCTGATGACACAACCTTGAGACAATCATGTCATGCACGGACATTAATCGACGATAAATCAAAGAACATTTTGACAATTTGGCTTCATCATAAAAGGTAGCCAATGCAATTGTCTAAATAATCTTACAATGCTAGTGTTGTTGTCCAATTATTTAAAATAACTCCACCTGCTCGCTTTGGAAATTTATATCGCTCAATTTACTGATTCAAATATATAAATCATTAATTCTCCCACATTTTGATTATTGCGACATGTATGGTAAAATTTGGAAAAGTAGCGAGCTTAAACTTAACGGATTGGGGTGTCTGATCAATTATTTTGAAACTCTAAATCGCATTTTCAGCGATTTCTGAGAGGAATTTCCGGAAAATTAATTTTTAATAATAATTGTTTTTTTAAATATACACTGGTTTAAAGATATATACCGGGTGGCGCAATAAAATGTTCCCCCTCTTTGACTTATTGTAATTAAAAAACTAAAGAAGCCATCTTATTCAACTAAAGTTTATTGAACGCTGTAATGTATAACTTAAATTTTGATGTATGCCTTAAACATATCTATAAAATATTAGCCGAGATATAGGCGTTTAAACTCGGACGACACTGACAAATATTTGTTCTTACTGTTGCGTGTTTTTACCATTTTATTACCATAATGCAAATTATTAGACCATTTCAGACAATTTTTCGCGTCTTCCAAAAACGCTACATTGAGTGTAAACTCGCCTATATCTCGGCTAATATTTTATAGAAATGTGCAAGGCATACATCAAAATTTAAGTTAGACATAACTACGTTCAATAATTTTTATTTGTATAAGATAGTTTTTTCAGTTTTTTAATTACAATGAGTCGAAGAGGGGGAACATTTTTTTGCGCCACCCGGTACATCATAGCACAAAATGATAATAGTTTACGAATTGGCAATGTCAGGAAATGATTATAATATGAAAAGGAGAAATAAGAGAACTTGAATATATGACATGTGTGCCATGAATATACATTCTCTGCCATCTGAATTCTGGTAGCTCAATGGTAATTAGGATTTGGGGTAATTTAGGTTTAGTACCTTTCGTGCTGGTGACGAGGGCAATGTATTTGCATGTTCCTTATATATGGAATACTTACCATAAGTACCTATCGCTTTATCATTGAAAGAGAAAAACATGATTTTTAACTCTCTCCTGGTAATACGGTGTATATAAATTATTTGTTGATATTTCAGGGATTATACATACAATCTAGCCTCCTCCGTAGGTAACTCTGTGGCTTCTTAGTTGTTTGGGCAATGTTAGTTTCTGAGTCAAATAGCTTTCAAGGATGTTTTAGCCGAGCCAGGAAAATTAACAAGAGCATTGGGGAGAGGGAAATGCGATCCCTTACTGTCCCATCTTGATCGGCCAATCCCTTCATAACTTGTCCCAACAATCCCTATACTTCCCTGCAATTCCAGCCAAAAGATTGCTCGCACAGCCTGCGGAGTTGCCTGCGGAGTTGCCTGCGGAGTAGGCTACATACAATCCTCAAGACAGTAGAAAGCTGTTTCACGTGTTCCTCTGCTGAAAGGTCAATGCTTCTAATCAAAATAATTTTCATGAAATTAGTTTTCGATCGTTGAACGTCGATACTCTGAATTACGTTACTCTATAAGTAGTATAGCCTAGCCTACGGGCTACGGATGGAGTCTGCACGCAGGCTATATACAAGTGGTCGAACGACGTCATATAAAAAACCCCATTACACCATAAATAGATTAATCGAATCAATTCACAAAACAGTGTAAATCGACGATAATCATCAATCTAGGTAATTGTTAACCGTCATTGTAATAATATTTAATAATATTTAATTCCTATTTTGCGCTGTTTCCATATTAATATCATCAAATTGCGCATTCCAAACTGATCATCCTTACTTGTAGCCGGTGGCAGAATTGCGAAGGAAGCATAACGACGTGGCCGATCAAGTCGAAGGGATATTAAAGGCGCTCCAGCTAGGCAGCCGCCCTACAACCCATGTCTGACCACGGAGCACAGCTAGATCACTGCTCGGTCAATCTCATCGATGCATGGCGAGGAACGAACACCTGAAAGTCGATTGGCCTACCGTGTAGCGTGATGTCAAGACGCTGCGCTTCAATAAGCCAGCATTGGACACCTGCTGGCTGTCGGGGCGTGGGATCCTGTCCACCGACGATCACCTTGGAATCATGCAGGATGCCATTGCGGTGCCGCGGAAACGCTGGGACATCTCTATGGAGACTGTCCGCTTGCACGAATTCTCGTCGCGGGTGGTACATCTCCCGACCGACCGCCAATCTACTCACATGCGTGCAGACGCTTCTTGTGTACACGCCTATTTGGTTATCCCAGCGTAGACAAGATCCCTACTGGTGTTGTAGCTCTCCTCGGCCTCATTCGCCATCGGCTCTCCTTCGACCAGAACCGCGTCCGATTGTCACTTCCGAGTTCCACATGCTATTGCCTTACTTCCACCTTCGAGGCGGACTCAGATCTTGCTGGTGGGGTGGATGATGCTCGTGCACTTTGCACGCAGATGGATCTTTCTCTGTTGTTTAATGTTACTGAGTTGCGTTCCACCCCGAAGCCAACCGTCGGTCGCCTGGAATGCGCGCAACATCTAAATAATGCAACATACTTCGGTTTGGGTCCGAATTGCGCACTTAGGTGCGGGATTGCAGAATATCAAAATATCAAACATAATATCATTTAATTGATATTATCACATTATCAAAATATCAAGTCCAATATCAAAATATTTTGATATTATCAAACCATCATAATATCAAAAATATCAAACCGTAACAATATCAAAAATATCAAACTCAATATCATTAAATTGATATTATCACATTATTATGATACATTATCAAAATATCAAGTCCAATATCAAAATATTTTGATATCAAATTATTTTGATATTATGAAATGGTGTTTTGATAATATCAAAGTGAAATATCAAAAGACTAAAATAGTGTTTAAACTGGTTTGATATTGTGATATCAAAATATCAAGTCCAAATATATTATTTTGATATTATCAAATGGTGTTTTCATAATATCAAAGTGAAATATCAAAAGACTAAAATAGTGTTTAAACTGGTTTGATATTGTGATATATCATGATATTATCATAATATCATGATATTTTGATATTATCAAATGGTGTTTTGATAATATCAAAGTGAAATATCAAAATATTAATTGTGTTTAGACTATGGATTGATATTGTGATATATCATGATATCAAAATATCATGATATTTTTATATTATTTTAAAAATCATATAATACGTACGTGCAATAGGTCAGATATTAAATTCAACAACAGAAAGCAGGAATATATTTTGATATATCATGATATTATCACATTATTATTATATTACCACTACTGTAACTGCGCATAAAATAATCACGGTAAATCATCTAAACACTTTCATTATCTGATACATCACAACATAAAATCATTATATTATGAGATTATCAAATATATCATTGCCTCGTTCTATAAAAAACACGCATTATATACACTAATCTTGACATGGGTTGCTGTGTCTAACCCCGTAGTGGCTCCTAATTCACAAACAACTTTATTCACATTTTTCTGTGATATCAATATATTGTTGCCGAACAACTCTATTCACATTGACGGCGATAATATGGCGTACGTGGTACACGTGGCATAGTCGTGTCTTCGCGAACAACTTTACTGTTGACTGTGATATAATATGTAAGTTAGTGTTGCCTCGTTCTACGATAAAACCCCGTAGACTGTAGTCGTGTTATCGCGAACAACTCTATTCACATTGACTAGTCATATATTATATAATACGGCGTAGAATCCCGCTTATAATAATACAACTTCGTTTTTGAGTGGGATTATAACCGGGGGCTTATAACCGGCAGGGCTAATAAGCGGGATAGAAAAACGTTTCAAAACGCAAATTTACAAATAAAGAAGATTTCTGATTTTGGACAGAAAAGTTCAAGTTATACCGCTTCAAATTTCTATAAAAGTAACACAAGTTATGTAGCTGCCTCGATCGAAATGATCGTCGTCGTCGTCATCATCATCACTGTCAAAATAAAACTCTAAATCGTCGGCATTGAATTACCATGTGTAACTGTTTACTTTATATTTGGGGACAAAAGGCACAAAGTCGATGTGAAAAGAATACGACAAGCCCAAAATGTGTCGTAAGGAGACATCATAACGCCAACTGAAGTACTAACTATGTAATATATAGAACTGTGTTCAAAATCATTTAATATCGCTTGCATAGAATTCTTACTTGTAATAGTATAATAGTATATAAAGATCAAGCGCGACATATAAATAGCGCTTGAAATATATACATCGGTATAATATACTGTCTCGCATGTACTTTAACGTAAAAAACCATCACAGTCCCCACTCATAAATTATACAATACTGCGATAAATATTACAATAGGGTTTACTGTTTCGATTGGTTCAAGTTTTAGTGTTAGCAGTTACGTTTTATTTCACTTTGATATTATCAAAACACCATTTGATAATATCAAAATATCATGATATTATGATAATATCATGATATATCACAATATCAAACCATAGTTTAAACACAATTAATATTTTAATATTTCACTTTGATATTATCAAAACACCATTTGATAATATCAAAATATCATGATATTATGATAATATCATGATATATCACAATATCAAACCATAGTTTAAACACAATTAATATTTTGATATTTCACTTTGATATTATCAAAAAACCATTTGATAATATCAAAATATCATGATATTATGATAATATCATGATATATCACAATATCAAACCATAGTTTAAACACAATTAATATTTTGATATTTCACTTTGATATTATCAAAAAACCATTTGATAATATCAAAATATCATGATATTTTAGTCGTTGAGAATATCATAATATCAAGTACTTATATCACTTTTGATATATCATGATATTATCAATACTAAGTACAGGAAACATTAAGAAATATCATGATATATCAAAATCACATATAAGTACTTGATATTTTGATATTCCGCAATACCGCACCTCACTCGAATTGCGTTGGTGATCGTCTCGGATCCAACGCTGCTGCATCTCGTAATTCGCCGCAGTGCTTCGGGGCTGGGTGGTCGTCTGTCAGAGCAGGACGCTAAAGTTGTTTGTCCCCGCGGCCATTAATTTTGGCGTGTAATATAGTCGGTGTACGGTATTTCCATAATCGAACCACACGACCATTAGTCGCGAGTTGGTGTACAGAGCCTTGGCTTTGGAGCGGCCGTGTCACCGAGAATGTTTTTCAGGCATACAGAGAAGTGGTCATCGGCCCTTTTCTGGTCTGAGTACCCATGCTAATACCTCGGTGAATCATAATTCCTGTTTGCACACAGTTCTAGAGGCTCATTGCACCGCAGGAGTATATGATTTTCAAAACAAGATCTTAAGTAATAAGTGTTGAATTACAGAGGGGAGAAACCGGATAACCCGGAGAAAAACCCTGCAGAAGCACAGCAGAGAAACAAACGCAACAACTCTACTCACTTGAGTATACGAAGTTTGGAAGTCAACACGTGTATCAACCCAACCCCAACTTCAAAGTCCGCGGCGATAGGCAACGCGCGCCACCCATGCTTTCCCAATCCTGTAACCCTAATGACTAACCCTAACCCCCCTCCCCCCCCGGCCAGCCTGGAGTCATGCAGACTAGCACTTTCTCCCGTCGCCTTCCCTTAGCGATTCACTTATAGATGTGTACACTGACTATAAGATTAAAGTAAATAATTACGTCTAGGAGTAGAAAGTTGAAATTGTTAGAATTGTGACCTCAGAGATTAACGCAAGACATAATGGCTTGTGGGATTACTTGCGCAGATTAATGTCAGTTTTGTTTTCTCTTGGTTTCAATTTGCCGTATTTTGTGAATTGATGAAATTGAATTAAACACATGGTTGGACCGCAAAAGTGTCGGTTATTGTGAAGCTTACTATATGCTTACTACAAATTAGAGTTTCACCAAAGATGTACCGGAATCAGCATATCTCATGACACAGCTCGAAACCGGTTTTCTCAAAACGAGCATCCGAGTACGCCTCCCTGTAGTCTCCCAAACATGACAGTCAATCTCTCGTTGCGGCAAACTATCGACGACATATGAACGTAAATGAGCATAAGTTGCATGACCAAACAAGATGTTTGCGTGAGAAAATTAAACTACCCTGCTCTAGTCAGATAGCTTCCTAGTCTGTGTGCAGACGCTTCCTGGGATGAGCACAGCTTCCTGAACGCACACAGGCTAATAGCTTCCAAGCGTCTTCACGCATGCTAATAGCTTCCAAGTATAAGGCTGTGCGAGAAATAGCTATTTGACGCGGAAAAAAGTTTAAACGTAGCCCAAAAACTAAGAATGTTGCCTGCGGGAGGAGGCTATGAGAAAACAAAGTTTCAACTTCAACATTAGACAAATGAGTGCGGATTGCCGAAGCTTTCTCAACAAACAGCCACTATCGCACATTCATATATGATATATTTCTTTGAAACCCAACTGACGCAAAATCAGGAAAGTTCGAGTGTTCGACGTTTGGCCCGAGCCTAATTGGTATCATTAGGGACCGGTCATAAAGTCAACAACATACTGTAACTGTATATTCAGCTCTGGTGTCAAGAACGAGTACATATTTTGAAATGCATATTCTCTCCGTATTACTCGCCTCAATATTCGATGTTTTATAGATCATCCGGCAGACGAACATAATGATACATATCTGTATAATTTATCGTTTTCAAAAGAGTCGTTTTCAAAGTTTGCTGGTCACATGCCGATGCATGATAGATCAGAGACAAGAAAATTCTGAATCACCCTTATACCCTATAGCTGAAAACATGGAAGTACCAGACCTTCATTTTGATGTACCATGCTCTAACGTGATCAATTACAACTTTAAGCCAGATCCACCAAGCCTTCGGTGCCTCCAGTGTACCTGGTTCAAAGCGGACGTTCTCGGTAAAGTAATATTAGTATAAGCAATATTAGCTATATTTCGTGGAAATGATGATAAATACATCTTACAATAAGTATTTTGAATGAGTTAATAATATTAAATGAAGATTCAGATGCATAGAATAAGATCATTGCCTACAGTTACAGTTTATTTTTACATTGGCTGACAAGCAAACTGCTCTTCTAAAATGGTTTACGTTGTTGTTTTGTCACATATTTCCTATAATTGAAGTTTCCAAGATAGCCGCTTTGACGTCATGAAATTATATCCTCTATTTATAGAACATGCTGTTATTCCGATGCTTTCAGGGAAGTGGTGTAGGTTTCTGAGAAAATTAGATTATAAGGAATTATAACACAACTAAAATCGTAATGCCTATAAATAGTATAGCATTTACAATAGTCTAAATTCATTTATAACACGACCATTTTTGCCCGAACAGAACGTGAATTTCTCAGACAACTGGGAGCCGCATGCCTCCCGTTGGTTCCTGTTTACATTCATTCCTTTATTTTGGCAGTTTCTTTGATCAATTTCTGATTGTTTATTACTAGAACGACGTTTATTCAAGTGCGACCGGATGGGGCGGCAGCACTCACTTGAAGTGGAGGCGGACCTGTATATTTATTTTCTGGTTTAAATCAGGATTACACTTGTATATACGATACCATATAAGTGCATTTTTTTGTAGTTCACACGCTGCACAAGCTTCAAAGTCAGTTCTGAAAAAATAACTACTACTAACTGGGCTTATTGGTGTTGACGTTCTAGCAGTTGATCAACGTTGTATCTTCAGAACGTGAAAATATACCATCAGTGACGTCTGTGTTGAACGAAGACGACGTCAAGTGTACTTTTGGGATTTTAATTGTACATTTTGGTTCAGTTTTGCATCAAAAATGCTTTTGAAATAATGCGACGTCTGTAATTATATGGCGTGAATTGTTTAAGGTTACACGGAGCGACAAATGGGGGGTATGTCGCAGGGATAGTACTCCCTTGTTGAGGACACACGAGGGGACATGTCAGAGAAGGAAAAGATTTCGCATGGTGCATAGCCTGCGGTTTTTTAGGGGTTGGGGTTTGGGGTCGAGCAAGCGGGCTGCAGGCACGGCTGCACGCAAGGCGGAATGCGGGTGAGGCCAACGCTTATACCCATTACAGACACACGAACGAGGTCAGAAAGGCTAATTTAAATGAATATAAAAGAATATTTAATCTTACGACGGGATTGTCCCCGCCCACGCCTTACCGCGATTTGTCGCCTCGTGTGTCCCAACCTTTAAGCTGCCGTGAGGCTGAACCGAGACAAACCCAAATCAGCTACAAGCTCAATACTAGCCAGAAAACTAAGCTGGCCTTTTACTAACGGCCTAGTACATGTGAAACCCTAATATGGTTTTATAGAGCCTGAAGGGGGGTCTAGATCCCATTTCCCCAGTGACATTTTAATCCCATTCCCAGTGAGGAAGATCTGAACGCATATGAATGCGACCTAATCGCTGGATTGTATATGTTGCCATGTTTTTGTAATGTTTAATTAATCCTTATTACTGTAATTCCTAGAACAAAAAAAGACGACATTGCTGTAATTTTTATAAATCAGCGATTATATATGTAATGTTTAAAACACGAGCAGCAGTGTTTTATCAGATATAAAACACGAGGCGATGCCGAGTGTTTTATATGTGATAAAACACTGCTGCGAGTGTTTTAAACGGCTTAAAAAACGACCAGCATTTGGTAAGTTCGTTGGCGTAGTAATTTTGAAAAATAACGTTGTCTAAGCCGAGAAAATCAAAGCTAAAGTTTATGTAAATTAGGATGAATCTTTATCACATATACGACACGGTGGTGATTTTCCTTTGTGTTTTCTTCATGCATTATTAATGAGTTTTTTAAATATATATACACTTGTATATATATTATATATATATATATATATATATATATATATATATATATATATATATATATATGTTGACAGCTGAATGGCTTTCACGCGAGGTCTTCCTCATCTTGACCTTGTCCTCGCTTCCGGGTTTTGGAAGCAGGAATATATTGAGAGCAGGTTGAATTAGAAATTTTAAATTACAAGTTACAACCAACATTTGGGCCATGAAATTTACCTTCTAAACATAGAAAGAGGGGGATTGTGTCGAGTGTATAACAGCAGATAATCAAAAAAGCACAAAAACGTTTGATTATTTAACTCGAAAACCGCTATGTCCACTCAATTGGCGCAGTCGACTCGATCGGGGGGACTGCCTTGACCGATGACAGAAAAATAGCTGGAGCTCGGCGGCGCACGCCCGCAATGCTTGCTGGGAACCTGGGATAACTCGAGAATGATCGTCTTGTGTAGTCTTGTGGAGCGAGCAGATTTTTGTCTGATTTTATGATTGGCTTCGTGTCGCTTTTGTTGTTGTAAACTGGAAAGGAAACGCGGTATGATGTAGTGAAACAAGGAGGATGGTATGAAGTTTTTCGGTTAAATCTGGTGTTGATGTTTGATCGTGGGCGGAATGCGCTTGGCTCGAATGGACGTGGATCGTTTGTGAAGAATATATCTTATCTGTGAGTTATCCAACGCTCTCCACTTGCTGGGAAAACATTTTGAAAAATGTACTGCACTGACGTTATGACCACGATAGACGAGAATGGTATCGATATGCACGACGACCAAGGAGACGAGAGCAACTTTGAACAACTTATGGTGAATATGTTGGATGAACGTGATAAATTGATGGAATCACTTCGTGAAACTCAAGAGACTGTTGCTCTAACCAAGGCTAAACTCAGCGAATCTAACAGTGAAAAGGAAGGGCTAACGCGTCGACTCGAAATCATTCTGGCTGAGGTATAATTTCTTCGTTTATCTCTACTCGCTCGTTTACGTTTACTAGTGTGTGTAAATAGATCTCCAAACAATGGAATAATATGTTGATTTTATTATTGATGTCCAGAGCTCTGCATATCGCATTGATTCGACTTAAAGTAAATTGTTCTCAAGCATCTTCGTGTATTTGGTCGTATGAGTTGATGAACGACAGAACGCATGTCACCACAACAGTTCTGTCAGACGCAGAGTGGCCAGAGCCAAGAAATTTGTAACTCATTCCTTAATTGGAAATCTGTAATATATTATTATTATTATTCAGTATATTCGCGTGTGAGCTGTATTTAAAAACTGCATAACACCTCTCTTAAAATACAGGCTTTCTTAAGAAAATACATGTTCACAATTATACGTTCGGTGCTGCGAAATGCTTCACTGTGTTCTCCCTCTATATATTTTGTGAATAGTCAAGTTGATGTCTTAACGACGTTAAAGCAGTCTTTTTGTGTTCTCCTTGAAGGCCGATAATGAAACATTGCAGCGACTTGCTGGCTTGGACGGGATAAATTACGACGGCGAATTTCGTATACGTGAAGGAAAACGAGCATCTCATGTGAAGACCTTAGCAGAGGTAAGAGATATTTAGCCGGTGTCTTCTTCTACAATCTGTCAATCGCTGTATGATGTTCCCCCATTTCACTCGTATTTACTATGAGAAGATTGCGTTTAACTCCTAGAGATTTGTTTGAAAAACCAATCAAAGTGAACTCGATAAAGGTATTTGACGGACTCTTTACACTTCAGTGTACAGATTTTGCATATTGGTCAACATGCAATTCATTCGGACACTAGTTCGTGGTGTACTTGCACTTTATCATGATTGCACTGATAATCCATGCTGTTTTTCCCTAACAAGAAACAAGATTTACATATAGATGTCGATTTATGTGTAATTTGTGATCGTGTTCCAACTATTCCTGTTGTTCAGACAGATACGATCGGTTATATATTATGCCCCACTGCTTGCACTTATTGTGAGCTGTGGACTGTGGTGGAATGCCCCTGAAAATCCGCTCGTATTTTTGAAAATCCAATTTACGCGGCTGCTGAGGACTCGGCCGTGAATTTTGGCGCTGAATCATTCAAAGTCCGATTTAAAAATACACAGCAAACGAAAGTACCGCAACTAGCTTCGAAATGCAAAAGTTCGTCTCTGTTTAAAAATTCCACGCTGTGCAAAGTCATTATACAACAGCACTTCAATCTTCATATCAACGACTACCGCTTCGACTAAAATTTCAAAATATTTGAACAGCGGGGAGGATTGTTAATTATGAAGTTGTATATCCTCAAAGGTTGCCCATCCAGCTTCAGCAATTTACAACTCCCATGGCAAAACCTCTAAGTCAGTGTTTTGTTTCGAAACTATGTGAAATAGCTAAAGAATTTCAATAATTGCACTGTCACAAAGATTTCACCACAATAACATTGTGTCATTAGAGTTGATATTTAGTCTGTTATTGGTTGAGAAATCATAACATGAATTGTGTGACTTGGTGCTTTTCCATGATCGCAGCTATTCAAGTGATTGTGTTTATACTGTACTTCATTGGTATTGTTAGTTTTTTCAGAGATATCTATTGTAGTCATATTGTTCTTGGATTTGTCTTTGTGTATTCTTGCATTAGGAATGAGGTGTTTGTCAACTAATTATTGGTGTGGATGTGTGGTGGGTTTATGTAAACATTCCTATAGCAATAATAGCTTTCTCTTGAAATACTTTTAGTCAACTTACAGGTACATTTACACAGTGCGATTAATCGGACTGATTGGTCATCCTGGTGCATGTTATGTAGTTAGTTATGGTTTGTTTACGATACTATTAGGACATTTGCTTGTGAATGCTCCTTCTTACTTAGATCTTCATGTAAACAATACATGGACAATTGTCAAGCTTAAATCCTCCAAAAATGGACAGGAATCGAACCTGTAACCTTAATTACCGATGAACTACTGAGAGATGGAGAGCAAAGATTACAATGATGTACTGGTTTGATCAATACATGTATATGTATTGCCTACATGACACAGTATATGTGGCAGTCATTGTGTATATCATTAGTATAAATTGACAAGTTTCTATCACAAATCCTCAATTTTCATTGTCTATTACAGGAGTTACTATCAGCTGATAGAAACCTCTGGTGTAAAATAATTTTACATTTTAGTAATGCATATTCTGCACTGCATCAGTGTATATATATATACAACATAATTATATAACATGTAGCAGTCTACAAAATCAGTGTGTATTTACGTAGCATAAGAGGAGGGTATTGTTTTTATGCATTTATTTTGGGTTATTATTATTATGGTACTGTGGTATTTCTGCCTACAGTTTGTCTTCATTCATATAAACCTTTTAAAAATATACTGTTAGTGTACAAGGTGATTCTGCCTGATGTACTGCATTACAATGAAAATGCTTTCATACTACAGTACCTGTACATCTGATACACTTACTGGATGGCTTACCACTATGGGTAAATTTGCAATTGTAAAAATGACAAGACATCTCTAGTTTGCCTCGGTCCTGGGCTATCCAATGAGCAATGCTAATTGCAGGTTGGGCTTTCACCAGCTTTGGCTGGGGTCAGAAGTCTGTTACCACTCGGAACACGCTTTTCTATTGGTTGATCTTAAGGCATCAGTCACAAGGCATCACAAGTATTATAACCAATAGGAGCACTGGTAGTGTATTAGTAACATGTGATTTACTAACACTGGCTCATAGTTTGCTTATTAATGAGTAAGTGGTTAACTCCACCTTTGTCTAGCATCTACTGTAGAGAAAGAGAGCCTACAGGTTGGCATCTGGCTATGGCCAACCAACAATTGGTGATAAGTTATCACCTGAAATAAGGAATTCCAGTACATTAATAGGTTGACGAGGTTGTCAGCCGAAAGCTCATAGTATTAAAATTGTTTTTGATCAGAGAGCGTCTTTATTCTACAATGTTCAATCCTGGTCGCACATCATCAATTTTCCCCATTAATAGCATGTTAAAAAAATATGGTAATAGCAATTTAGTTGTTTGTCTTGTATGAATGCCATTTGGATGTTTAAAAGAAAACACATTAGCGATCAGAGAATGTATGATGACACAGAAGAACCCTATCATTAACTGCAAGGAAACTACTTTGTTTTTCCTAAGAATATTCCATTTAAATACCATTTGTTATTTGTTTTTTATTTACTGTACATTTTCTGTGCCAACTAGTTAGGTATCAAATGTTTATTATAACAGCTGGAATTTCATTAAAATTGTTATGTTAGACAATAATATTAATATTGACTCAGGTGGTCATCTTTACACTGAGCTACTAGAGTTGCACTTTACATCACTTCAAATTGTAACAACTAACAAGACTTGATATTGCAAAGATGAAAAACAGAATATTCAAAAGTCTATAAGATAATTGATCAGTGGTTGTCATTAACTCATCCTTTGTGTTGGGTTTTATTGTTTTCATTTTTCAGTGAAGAGTAGCTTTTGTTAATTAGTTTATTTTAGTTTAGTTTAGTTTATTAGATTTATCACTCTTTTAGGTGAACGGAATACCCCAACATAGAAGCCCAATTGATAGGGGTTCCGAGGGCCTACGATTTAAGGTCGTTATCCGAGAAGACCCAAAAGTCTTACCATTTGCTGGTATTATTACAAAGGCAGCACTTTCTCCTCAATTATTTCCTCAATTATTTCCTTATTAAGACCCTTAGTGGAGGACTGACCCAGGATATGAACCTGTGTCTCCCAGCTTAGTATAGACATGTGTGGTAACCACTAGACTATAACAGCTGACAAATTAACCTGGCAAAAGATTTAAAAATAGACTTAAGTACATGTATATAGTAAATATGCTCATATTTTACTGTAGCTGTTGTTTAGTGTGACATAGTCTGACAGGTGCATTGCTATATGTCATCAATTTAATTGCTAGCATCTGCAAATAATGATTTACTGTGAGCCTTTTTTATCTGCAGCTATACTGTATATAGATAGCACAGTTCACTAGTTCAGAAGACATTAATAGTCTTAATTCTTAGAAATCTCTTTGGACTTTAGACAATTTTACAGTACCTGTAGGTACATGTATGTACTGTATCATGTCATTCACATGTACACTGTAGTACTGTACAGTAACTTGCATTTTGCACTCACATACACAATTTGTAAAGCATTAAATTTAATATGTATATAGGTACTTTCGGGTTTCAAATGTTCTTCTTGATAAACAATTAAAATTCCTGCTCGTAGTATCTGCCAAACCTGCATTGAGTGAGATATTTTTTATACAGTACAACTTAATAGTTAATAATTGTCATTATTTCTGTTCTCATTTGTCACAATACTTACCAAAGTTGTTGTTCATGTCTTCCTAAAAAGTCCACTGCAGTTTAATAATAATAATAATATTTATTCAGGATACCCACGTCACCAAAGTGTTTTTCAGTGGGGTCTTGTAATACTTATTATTACATTAATAACAATACATCATATATTACTGTACATTACATTTACATTTACATTACATCACAAGTACGAGTTTAACAGCTTTATTTTGTGGAATTTGTAGAGAGTTCATTAATGTTGAGTTGTTTTTTTCGCCCTAAATCTCTCTCCTCCGCAGAGGCGTCTGATTTTCCTCCCGCTACGCCTTTTCTAATAAAATATAAAAATATATAAGCCTCTGCGGAGGAGAGAGGCCCTAAATAATGTCGGCATAATTGAAAACGTGGGTGAAGTTTCATATAAATCCCGAAATGACGTTACATATAGACTATCCGTAGTAAAATTCGAAATTAAAATTGGCTATTATTTCTAAAATAAAGCATCGTAAGAGTACTACTGTAATACTACTGTAACCCAAACAGTAGTATTAGGGTTAGGATTAAGGTTATGTTTGGGGTTAGGACTATGTTTTAAATTCGGGATATTTATATGAAACGTCAGCCTGAAAAGTGGTAAGATTAACGCTGTACAAACGGTGCTTCGTGCGAGTGGTACTGTAGATAAGACTTCACACGTCGTATGGATCCAAGTCTTTGGTTTATGATATTGGCTAAGTTTCCGACACCAAGAATAGATACTTAAATGTTTGCAGTCAACTTGGCTGTTTGCCTGCCTGATTGACAGCCACTGTAGTCAAGAGTTCAGTAGCTACTGTAAAATTGTCAGAATTAAAAAAAATAAAAAGGCCTTGTTTATTTCCTCTACAGTATGTCAGTAAGTATTAACAGAGAGTTTACATCGGCCATTTACTTTTGAATTTATTGGCAAAACAAATGTTGAATTTTGGACGTTATCTTGGAATTCGGACGCCATCTTGAATGTTTGTTTGAAGCCGACGCAGTCATCCCAACGGTCTTTGCCTACCCTCCAAACTTCTCTAAAATGGACAAGAGTAGGCTTGTGTTTACTGTGTTGATCGATAGCTTTGGTGAGGTGGATAAAGGCCATGTAGAGATATTGGTGCTGCTAGGTGTACCTGCACTTTTCTTGAAGCAGTTTTCTTGAAGCACAGCTCGACCGAGTATCACACGAGCAAGAACTCTGTCAGCCACTGATATAGGAGGGAGATCCCTCAGCTGTTACCGCGTGTTGCTTTGTCACATTTGCGTTTGTAGATTGGGACGAAGTTTGCTTCTTTTCATTGTTGCAATGTTGTGCAAGGCAGCCAGAGCTCCAGACACTTGTGGAATTGCTGCGTATGGGGACTTCGATAGGAATGTCATAAGGGCTGGTGGCTTTGTTGTTGTTCAGACCTTTGATGTTCTTTGATGGCTATTTTAATCTCAGACATGGCTGAGCATCAATATCCGGGATGCTCGAGAGAGATTCTCACGGACTTATTGATTTTGATTTTAATTTAAGATACAACAACAGTTTTCATTTATATAACACACGCCGCAAAAACGACCTGACATCTCCCTCCCATTGGCAGCCACCGATTTGGGAAAACAAAAATTCAAATTCCATGCTCTCACTGACTGGAACAATCTGGACTCTATTATAAGATAAACTCTCTCTCTACCAAGTTATAAGACCAAACTTAAACATATTTTTAAATTGATTTGTTATAGTTTTCGTACATTGTGATGCTTATGATTCTATACAGTTTTTACTTAGTGTTTTTAATTAGTCTATATTTTTATTTTGTAATTTTTCAGGACCTTACTGAAAATCGCTTCACGCGAGTAGGCTTCCTGGGTAAATACTATTAAATAAATAAATGAGTCCATGGTCGGTAGGCCTTGCATCTGTTCAGAAGCGTAATGAAGTGCTCAATCTATCGAGTATCGAGTAAGAATTCCAGCCTTATCTTTGATCAGCGTTGCTCCTCCCTCTTTGTGTTTATCCACGAATGGCCATTCGAAAAGTCTCTGCATACCTGTGTCGTTTATTACCGTCAGCTCTGGATCTCTTGTGCTTTGCTGATCCACCACTCGTTCTACATTTTTCGTAGCCCATGTTGCACTGCTCAGCGGAGAGTTGCCTACCGCTCACGCTCAGCGGAGAGTTGCCTACCGCTCACGCTCAGCGGAGAGTTGCCTACCGCTCACGCTCAGCGGAGAGTTGCCTACCGCTCACGAAGAACAATAAGGCGGATTGCGGAGTACTGCGTTCAGACTCGAGGGAATTGGATCTCACAGCTTTTCTGAGGATTTTTATTATATGGTATATGTTACTTCCGGTGAAATCGCGCGCTCTGATTGGCTGAGACGCTCTGACAGCGGTCGTTACTTTCCCGTAATGGACCGGCCGGATTACGTGTTGTGACGATACATTTTTTCCACAACAAATAATAACACATTTTTTTTAAAAGCCAAAAATATACAATTTAGTGCCTATGAAATGAAAATTAAGTTTGTCTTATTTAAATGAACTCCTAAAATGACGAGGAATGGTAATTTAGAGTTCTTTCGTATCTCACGTCGTTCTTGAGATATTAGGGACCTTAAGATCTACGACGGCAACCTAGGACAGGCCGGGCCGTCGTCGTTCAAACAAAATAATCTATGTGAAACAAAAAGAATGAATAATTTTTATCCCCAAGACTCAAGAGTAATCTCAACGCCGTCTTCGTTTTAATTACAACGCCACTGAGAGCATTTCCACGTTTTTAGGACGACGGTAGGTAACTCGCGGAGAGATGAGAGCTGTTACTACTAAAGACTGATTTAAACACAGACACTACAATCGTTTTAGAAATATTGAAGCGTTTTGGAGATCATAAAACAAGCTTTGAGTGTCAAATACGCTAGTCAATCATTTCATTCAAATGCTAAAATTTATATTGCTTTCACTGCCGTCGTCGTCCTATAGGTTGCCGTCGTAGGTTGCCGTCGTATATCTGAAGGTCCCTCTTTAGACTTGTGTGATATGCAAATGAAGTAGCCTATGACGTCAAGACGTTTTTATATTTTTAGAAAATTAAGAAATTAGAAATAGTGAGGTTTAGGTTTCACCATGGATATTAGAGAGTCTTTTTATTATCCATGGTTTCACGAAGTGTCGTACTGTGCAAAGTTGCAATTGATTTCGTTGAATAATCTCAAAGATATACTTGATTTTACAGAAATGTAGAAAACATCTTGACGTCATAGGTTATGCATTTGCATATCACAAAACTGTCTAAATATCTCAAGAACGACGCGAGATACGAATTACCATTCCTAATAATTTTCGAAGTGCATTAAAATAAGATAAACTTAATTTTCATTTCATAGGCACTTTAAATCATGAATGAGCCACAATCAGAGGATGAACACTCAGAAAATGAGTTTTATTATTATGTTCAATAGCCGGTGATGCTCACTCTTTGGCACGTTATTGCTGTCCAAAAGTGCCATTAAAGTTGGTGAGGGGGGGGGGGGGGGGGAGGGGCTGAAATCGACAAGCAGGTAATCAGCGACCGCATTTTTATGTGGGTGCGTGGGTCTTGCCCCGGAAAATTTTGAAATCTAGAAGCTCGGAAAGACAATTTGCAGCAATTTGAGCAAACTTTTTCATCTAATTCTACAGCAAGCATAGTTCAAATGGATCCAAGCTTACCTGCTACCTCTCTGACAGAAGGGTCTGGGAACCAATATAACGCTCGCGTGGCAAGGGTTTAGGGGTTGGCTACACCCGTTTGTAAAGTCTTGTGTAGATGAAGCCCGTAGGTAGATTACCTTAAGTAACTTCTCTCTTAGCCTCTATAATCGTACTAATACAATTGGAAAAAACATTAAATTTAGCAACCCTTGTCCTGATTTTTTGGGGGGCTCACCCCCCATTTAAAATTGGGGGGATGAAGCCTTCCCCAGCCCCCCGTATTAACCGAGAGCGCGGTCATTACGGGAATATATCAGACCGAGGTCTAGACAGGGCGAGGTGGTCCGTACATGAAAGATTGAGGTCTGATATCTTCCAAGACAGACATTTGTCAACGCAGCGAAAGATGGCTTTCCAAGATAAAAATATTTCTTTTGCGTTGCTAGTTTACCCAGCAAAGAAACGTAAAACGTCCAAAAATATCAACGTTTACCTCACTGGTTTGGGCAAGTTTGTTGAGTGATAAAATATTTTCAAATGTCGGAACAGTTATCCGAACATCTTTAAATCATCTGCATTGGTCAAATATACGGGAGTGGGAATTTTCCAGTAAAACACATTGCATCATCATGTCACGAGCTCGTCACGTGCACACGAAGGGAACATTGCAATTCGACGAAATATTACCCCGAGGGATGATACGCGCGTGGAACTCGAGCTCGAATTCCCCTCGAGAGCATATTCCCCGCCACAGCGGGAAACTCACTAACATTCCCCGCCACGGCGAGGAATTCGAGTCAGCTCGAGCTGGAACTGGGGTAGTTCTTTTCATTTATAGACCCGGAGCGTGGGGAATTCGACGAAATATTACCCTGAGGGATGGTATATGATCGCGAGGGGTAATATTTCGACGAATTCCCCGAGCGGAGGGTCTATAAATTATATATTATTCCGAAACAATCTTGAACCGTCTTGAAACGTCTTGTTGTTCCTCCATTAGCGGGTGTATTCGTGATCAATGGGTGATTCGAGGTCAAATATCATGCCCCGGAGAAATAGCGGGGAATTGGAGTTTAAATTTGACTGGTCACATGGTACAAATCTAGCTCTCTGATTGGACAATTTATAGTTGAGGTATAATATCAATATTTATAGGGGATATGGCGAATAATATTGGCATTTACACTAGATAACTTGTTATACATTACCATATATACTAGAATTGTTTGGAAATACGTTTGGACTGAATGCCCTCTCGTCATGAGTTGAGGAAACAGGCAAAGTATAGCAAATGTGGTAATGTTTTTTAATTGAGCTGCGAGCTTTTTCGCATGGAAATTTCCGACATATGACCATCTAGATGTTGTGTGTGTGTGTGGGTGGGGGGTGGGGGCAACCGCCCCCCATATGTATTTAGAAATACACCGTGGTGATAGGTCAGATACGTGACCTTCTTTCCTGTGGTTATAGTTCCGGTATCGGCAAAACATATGCGCATTGAAGACGCTGAATCAAAGAGGCTCGGTCATTACCGCAATTCACTTGTCATTTAAACAATTGTGGACTATTATCGCAATTAAAATTATATTATAAGCAAATTATTGTATACGTGAATTGTAAGTTCGAAGCAGGGAACATGACTAAAATATGATCGTCTGCTTTTCAATTTTTTCAATTTGCAGAAATTGAATCTGTGAATAATATCTCAAAGCCTGTAAGGCTTAGTAGACGCTGCTCTTCTCGTGCACCGAGCGGAAGCTAATACATGTATTAATTACGGCAGTGGAGCGGCGTCTAAATTATTATGGTAACAATAAATATAGTCTCCCACCATATTTTACAGTTATTATTAGGGTTAGGGGTAGGATTAGGGTTAGGATCAGGGTTAGGGGTATAAAAAACAGATGGAAACCCGGTCTAGTGTTACATGAAGTATATACCGTTTAATTAGGTGCGACACAAGCATTACGTTCGACAGAGGCTGGCACATTATACGCCGCTCTTTTCATGCGCCGAACTGCAAATTCCACCAGACAATGTTGCGTTCAAATCGACGACGCAAACGTTGACGAACCGGCGTTGCATTTGACAAACTCAGCATCATACGTCTTCTATGCATGACATATTGCAAAGTAGCTACCATTCGTCGTATTTTAACACGGCATGTAATCGACCCCTAATAGTATTATTAATACTATTATAGGGGTCGATTACATGCAGAGTTTCAACCCCGGGGTGAAATTTCCGCCCTGTTGAACGGGATGTCATTTTCTCGCGATTACATGGGAATTTTAGCCCGGGGTTGAAATCTCAAGTCGCGCGCGAAATTTGATATGAAAAATCTGTCAAGGTAAGTCATGCTTGTGCAATGGCAAGTAACAAAAGAAAACTGGTTTGGAATGTCTCCTGTGACATATCCGGTAATTTTGACAGCGAAAACCTCCATGAAGATAACATTTTTGGCTGACAATATATATTATGATTTTGCTCAAGAAGACCCAAATATTACGGATACGTAAAACCACCAAACGTGAGATAGGCACTTTCAACATATCGATACATTTTCATGTTACCCTGAGGATGATTCTGAAATTGTATTTACTATTGTCTACCAGGAATTCTGTGCTATGGTGAAAGAACTGAATTATGGAAGAGAGCAATTGCTGGAGAAAGATGAGGAAATTCTTGAATTGAAATCAGAAAGAAACAACATTAAAGTGAGGTGTCTTATTCTAAGTACATGTACTGTGTATTTTTATCTCTAAATTCACTTTATAAAATAACCAAAAGTAAATTCGTTACAAATCACTCTCTCAGGCTGTATTATATCTCGATAAAAACACGCCGTCGCGATAACTACAAAAAGTATTCGTTCTAAAAAAGAAAAGTTATTACCCTCTTTTCGCCGTAGTAACCAAATCAACAACTTTATGAAATAAAGTATTTTTTAATTTAATAAATTGGACTGACCCTTTCAACAACATGATAAAAATATATTTTCATATATATATATATTTAACAAATAGATTCCATTTTGCCGTTGTCTGTTCAGTTATAGATGCACAGATGACGTCAGAACGTGGTAAGAACAAAAAAGTGGCCCACGCGATGGGTCACTGATGTTCTTACCATGTTCTGACGTCCTCTGTGTATCTATAACTGAACAGACAAAAAAAAACACAGTTGCTGACGTGATTTGACGCTATCCATGTATCTGTCCTTTAATAGATCATGGAACCAATGAAAATGCGTACATAAGTCACGTGATTTATATATACATATATATGATCGCCACGAGCGTGAAACTCCGAGTTGTGACATTTAAAAGAATAAAGTTTACATATATATATATATATATATAATATATATATATATATATATATATATATATATATATATATATATATATATATATATATATATATATATATATATATATATATATATACTGTATATATATATATATATATATATATATATATATATATATATATATATATATATATATATAGATTTTCGCTTACCTCAATATATATATATATATATATATATATATATATATATATATATGAAAACTATCATATAGATAATGGAAGGGGAACTTTTTAGGAAACTTAAAGTGCCCATGACCTCAAATACAATATTACGGATATAGATGTTACATGAAGTGAAAAGTTGAATGCCAAAATATTTTATGATTTGAGCTTTGCGTTGATGTGCTATAAATATTTGTTTGTCAGAAATGCTAATGAGTGTGACGTCATTTACGGCATTTGGCTTTCTTTTCTGCTTTCCGTGTGATAGACTGGTTGAGGATTTGAGTGAAAAAGTTGATAAAATCTTTACTATAGCAGTCAAGTACATCATCAACGTTTGAGTTAAATTAATTTGCTCTAACAGTAGAATATTGTATCCGAAATGATGCCGTAAATGACGTCACACTCATTACCATTTCTGACAAACAAATCTTTATAGCACATCAACGCAAAACTCAAATCATAAAATATTTTGGCATTCAACTTTTCACTTCATGTAGCATCTATATCAGTAATATCGTATTTGGGGTCATGGGCACTTTAACGAAACCAGAAACAAAGTTTGCACAACTTGCTATGGTAATTATACGATTATAAGCGGTTAATGCACCTAACAGGTGGGCCCACACACTGTAGCTACAATCAGACACTACTGAACATAAGTAATATTATACCATTGTTTAAATTCAGCAAGAATTTATCGTATAGCCATGTGGGACCATCATTACCATAGCAAATTGTGCAAACATCGTTTCCGGTTTCGAAGCATCGTTTTAAGTTTCCTATTCAGTTCCCCTTGCATTATCTATGCAACTATTTATTTGTATAAGACTACCTTAAGCCCCGGAGAGGGAGGATGAGCACGCCATTTATCGCGGTCAGCGGCAAGCAATCGTCTTCTGGACGATCTTTTTTAATATGATATACATCATAGAACTGCATGCTAACCCAAAAACAACTTTAACGCCCCGCGCAATGGGTTTTCTAACTCTAACCCCTGCGACACAGGAAAACTAAGTAAAAATCCAATTACTAACCTTAATACTAATAAAAGGATCGTCCAGAAGGCGATTTCTTGCCGCTGACCAGGATAAATGGCGTGCTCACCCTCCCTCTCCGCCCGTGGTGTAACGTTTTCGCTCTAATAAGCCCTCTTAATGAACTAAAATTAGTAAGACCCCATGGAGCATACAAAATAAAATAAATACGTTATCTCACTGTAATATTCTTTTTCATTTAGTTATTATTAGAGCATTTGGAGTGCCTTGTTTCCCGCCATGAACGATCGCTAAGAATGACGGTCGTAAGACGTCAGGCAAACATGTCTGGCGGAGTGTCGTCGGAAGTAGAAGTTTTAAAAGCATTGAAATCATTATTTGAACACCATAAAGCTTTGGATGAAAAGGTACAGTGCTAACGTACAAGAAACGCGGTGCGAGACTACCAGTGGGCTGAAAATGTTATAGGATTGATTACATGGGAAATACCAACCTCGTCCCCAGGGTTTTCCTCTAGGCTCGTAGCAAAATGAAGGAGGGAGGGAAAGGTCTTTTGTGTGCATTTGTCGTCACTTCGGAGAACGTTTGTATTAATTAACTGGAGATTCTGACATATTTTTCATTGTGTCGCCGCTAGAGGTGTGCGAATCCGATCCACTCGCAAGTTGCAACTCGCAAGCAAACATTTAATTGCTATACTAAGTGCTATATTCTACAACTTTATTTCGGCTTTTCCCATTTACAAATGGTTTCACAATGGCTTAGAACTTAGGAATTATTACTCCATTCAAACGTTCGACTTACGTTTCTCTCAAAGAATGCCCCCACTCCCCATTATTTTACAGCATTATAAACAGTGTTTTGACGTATTGTTGACAAAAAATACACTGGTGTTGTATGGATTATTCTTAAATAATTAGATTTAGCAATTAGGATATAGGAATATTGTGTTTGTTTAGTTTGTTTATTTTGTTAGGTTTATGATTCCAATTTATTTGTTTTGGTTTTGTTTTAAGCATGGTCGCAGATATTGCAAGTTATATATAACATATGTTCGGACTTTGGATCGGGTTTTACGATCGAGTTTTTTCAGATCGGATCGGATTACGATTTTTTAGCGTCGAATGAGATCGGATCGGATTAAATAAACTGTTTTCGGATTGGATCAGATCGGATTACCTTTTTTAGCTTCGGATCGGATGGGATTGGGAACTCAGAGCTCAATCCGATCCGACGCACTCCTCTAGTCGCCGCCTACTCTACCTAAACAAGTTTTGTGAAAATCAACCACAAAGAAACCAATGACTATAACCCTAACCACTTTTGTTCCACGTAGCCAATCACAAAACTTGTTCATTTTTGGTACGTACTTACCCGGTTTTCCTTTGGAGGAAAAAACTGATTAACTTTCCCTCCTCTCCCAGAAAAAAGATATTTGTTACCACGCAGAATATGGGTGGTGGCGTCGCAGTTTTCCGTTTCGTAAACGGTCGTTGCCAACAATTCCAGAGAAAAACCTGCGACTGAATTTCTGTCGAAAGTCTATTTCATTAACAGTAACCCTCTTAAACCTTTCATCCTAACAATAACAATAACAATAACACTCTTTAATGCTAACCCTAAAAGAAACCAAAAAGAACGAAAAAAATTAACGAAAAATACAAAATGGTCGCGGGGGCGGGAATTGAACTCTAGATCCTTTGCACCACAACCCAACACACTAACCGCCACACTACGAAGGGAACTCTAGATCCTTCGCACCACAACCCAACACTAACCACCACACTACGAAGGAAACTCTAGATCCTTCGCACCACAACCCAACACACTAACCACCACACTACGAAGGAAACTCTAGATCCTTCGCACCACAACCCAACACACCAACCAGCACACTAACCACCACACTACGAAGGAAACTCTAGATCGATCCTTCGCACCACAACCCAACACACTAACCAATCACACTACGAAGAAACTCTAGATCCTTCGCCGAAGGGAACTCTGACAAACTCAAACAAAAAGTTGTACTTAACAGGGCTCAAAATAACGGCCGGTCAACGGACAATGATCGGCCAAAAGTACCTCTTGACCGGTCACTTTTTTACCTCACTGTTCATTTTGACCGGTCGACACATTTGTATGCCTTCCGATAGAATTTGAAATCATTTTTTCTGTTCGGCATATCTGCTGAAATCTTGTCAGAGAAAGACTGTATATTTCGAGGTATATTTCATGGCGAGTACGCAATTTCACTGTAAGTACGTCAAGTTACGTACGACAAAAAACATTGTTTGTTCTTGTCCAAAACGTAAATATATGCTGGTTGCACTTGAAAGGTTTCGATTTTGTTTCGGAGGAAGGAGGTGAGCAGAGTGACGACGAGGAAGCAATGGAGGAGGGTAGTGACGTCGAGGGTACAGACTCAGTCAAGCAAGATAACACTTTGATAAGAGAGCTGGCTGAGTTGGAATGAAGAGTTTGTGCTGCTCTTGACTTGACTTTGAAAGTTAACATGTGCTCAATTTATACACAATTGACAAGAATAACGCTTTGGTTTCTTTTGCGATTTTGGTATTTGTTAATTGGTAATAATTATTTAGGTAGGCAAGAAGTGGGATGAAAAATTTAACTCCGTCAAAGACTACCTGTACCTGTATAATGAGTAAAGTTTATTACTCAATATTAAGATTATATCTAGAAAACAATAACATTTTATTTACTTTAGAGTTTAGACCACCACCTAATCTACAACGATGATAACGTTGCCTGTTCACTTTTACAATGTGATTGCTAACGTCTTGAGCGTTTAAAACATGAAACAATAAAAGCGATGTCTCGAAACAAATTCGTTATTATTTGTTTCACTGTAAGTGCATGCGTATTAATGACCGGTCAAAAACAGATTTTGACCGAGCTAAAATCAAGTTGACCGGTCATTTTGACCGGCGACCTACCGGCCGTTATTTTGAGCCCTGTTTAAGGCTTTCTTACTCAGTTCCAGTTTAACATTAGAGACCTTTAGATTTGAGGACGAAGACGAGTACGAAGACGAGTTTGCCATTGCGTATGGTTCTTTTCCATTGTTGTTTCTCCACTGCGCAGAAAAGTTTGTCTTCGTACTCGTACTCAATCTAAAGGTCGCTACTGTCAGGGTTGGCAACGACCGTTTACGAAACGGAAAATAGCGATGGCGTCAGGTTACAGGTTCGAGTTCTGTCCGGGCCATTTTCTGATGATTTGACTTCCAAGTTCCCACAGTAATTACATCAGTGTACATAATAGTACACACACACGTGAAAGAGTATTGGATTGGCTGCGTCCACACGATACCGACATGAAAATCATTTGAATACGGTAGGAACTGATTACGTCAGATGGATCAGTTTGAACCCGGCCTCGTACGTGTCAATAGCCGAATACGGTACTATTTTATATCTATTTCCAGTTTAGGCTGTTAATATTTATCAAACTTCCTATTTAGTTCGCCAAATCATACACGACTTTTGTAGCGGCAACATGTGGATAGAATACAAAAAGTTTCCACCCGAATAATTTTATGCGCTAATTAGGGACCAGCCATCATTTATCATCTTGGGGGATCGAAGGATATTGTAAAATATGACAAAAAGTCATGTTATGTTATCCCCCTAGGTCCCTTATTTCTTACTGGCATGGTGTCAACGCAGTCAGAGACAATCAGATTTAACAATGTTATTTCCTGAATATGTTTAGGTGCGGGAGAAATTGAAATCGGCTGTTGATCGAGCCAACAGTTTTGAAAATGAACTAGACGTCATGAAAGATCAGGTGAGCATCTGCTTTTGTGACTGGTACACTGATCTCTAAATAAAGACCGGATCGAGCAAATATTGTTCAGAAAATGAAGCCGGAAGTAGCTCGTGGTGGCCATCTTGCACTCCGATATGGCCGCCATGCGCTAATCCCGGCTTCATAGTTACTGTAATGGAGTCGTAGTTTGTGTTCTAAATTACGTGAAAATCTTCGACAACTGATTCTGATCATTTTAGCATTTTAAACGATCAGAGACAGAAAGTCGCTGTCGCCTACAGTAAAGCTATATAGCGTGGTCCCTTCAAGATGGCCGCCACGAAATATCCCCGGCTTCATTTTTCGCAGCATCCATTAAACGATGTGTCCAGCATCATCATAACCTGCATTGTAGGCTCTTGGGGTATCGGAGGCTCTGGGGGAACTGAAACGGGAGGGGACTGAAACGGGCGTATTTAATAATTTATCTCCCTCGGCGACGTCGCCGACAACTCGCTGATTCTCAGGTATGCCACGCTAGGTATGTTTATCGTCTGAGGCGTCTGTTAATTCATTCATGTTTCAAACTACACAGGGTTTGACACGAACTCCTAAAATCTTTCACTGGCTCAGTCAAAATTCCTTTGCACGAAGAAAATGTTCTTTAATTCCAGAGAGTTTTACAAAGTTTTACTATTTCAGACGTTAAGCAGTTGAGGTAACTGGACCGTTCCGAATTACCAAGCAAAGGCAACAATGATGTTTTCTTTAAAAAAGGTTTTGACCCTTTGACATATTTCTTCGGTATTTCCGCGGACATCTACTCTAGCTATATAGACTTATTATACAAACGCTAAATTTATGCAGCTTGCGATAAAAATCAGATCGGACATATTCCATATAAGGGGAACAGCAAATACATTGTCCTAACGAGCAAATACATTGTCCTAACGAGCAAATACATTACCCTAGTCTCCATGTAAAAACGCCGCCATTTTGAATATGACCGTGACGTCATGTGCTCGGAAGTGTTGTATTTTGTTCTTTCGTGCTACCTATCATGGGGCCATGTATTTCCCAGTTTATGTTGTGATAGCGATTACTAAAATAACGTTGAGAAGAAGCTTAATTTCTTTGCATTTCCACCAACACTGACCGCTTTACCCAGCACATGACGTCACAGGTCATGTGACCGAGAACCGTAATTCACCATGAATACGCATTACGGGCATTTTTACAACCTCTACGATATTCCGATTATTTAGGTCACATAGTTTGATTTCAAAAGTACTTATCTTTGTTGCCAATGTCCTTTTAGGTTAGCTCATAATTTATTTGCATTGATTATTTACAGGCAGTGATCACAATTTCCAGGGCTTTCTGGCAAACTCTCCTTCCTCTCCCTTCACCTGCTCGTTAGCCAATCAGAAAGCGAGAGTTTCTAGGTTACTGAGCGGGAGGAACTAACCTTCTTTCTCTTCGGTTTTAGGTCAAACGGCTTAAAAACGAGAACTTAATGTTGCGAGAAAAGAATGGCGTTGAGCTGGAAAACGTTGATACTGAAAGTGTGAAAACTGTGCAAATGAATGGTGGATTACCATATTGTAATCATACTTCAGAGAGAAGCGTAGGCAAGGTGGGTATGATGTACTGATCTGCTCTGTATAGAACTGGACTGTGGGATGTCCCTGTAAAAAGGATGATATTGCTGGCGTCCTTTTCCTTTAAATGAAAAAAAATTCAAAAGATTCCTGTAAAATTCAGTTCGAAATAAACTCTCTTACAGAAATATAGAAATTATAAAGATTGTTCTTGAGATATTAAGATTTCTTTGATATGCAAATGATCCTCACTTTGACATCACACTGCATAATAACTTACTGAAAAAGCCTGTATATCTTTGGGATTAACAAATCAAATCACTCGAAACGTAACTTCGTACGTTTAATATCATACACAATTTCATAATTTCCTTACATAATCCCAAAGATTTAACGGCTTTTTCAGTAAGTCATTATGCAGTGTGATGTCATAGTGACGATCATTTACATATCAAACAAATCTTAATATCTCAAGAACAAAGTGAGATACGGAAGAGTTGTAAACGCCAATCTTTATAATTTCTCTATTTCTTTTCAGTAAGAGAGTTTATTTCGAACAGAATCTTTCACTGTATATAAACACTTTAATAAATTGGAGCAGTATTTTGATCATTGTATAGTCGCCATTTTCATACGTCAATCCGAGTGTTGAAGGCTATTTTAGAAAACGTTATTTCTCGAGTACAAGAGTATATATTGTAAAACTATCGCCGGCCGAAGGCCTGAGGGCGAGGGTGCTAATATCGACCGGCGTTTAGTCCCTCATCACGGGAAATCTAACGTTTTTAGTCTCACATTCAGTTTATTTGTTTATATTTATATATGCATCAACGGCCGTCCGCGCGACATCGGAAAATTTGGTCCTGGTAACTAGATACTCAGCATTTGAATTAGTATTGAAATTGCAACCGTCACATGATTGCGAATGCAAAAATTGAAACGTTTCAAAGGTTTTTTTCCAAAAGAGACATAGTTTTTTGAGGAAATAGAAATCCGAATCCAAATATGTATGTTGACTCGCTAATTCCAAATCTGTTTTCAGAATTGAAAACGGTTCGATATAACGTTCACAATAATATACGACAAAGTTACCAGCTTATATAGCCGACTAATTTCTCAACCGTTTTTACGAAGGTTATTCACGTTCTCGTAATATCGTAGACAAGTATGTTATGTATTTTGACTTGCTAATTCCAAATCTGTTTTCAGAGTTTAAATCGGTTAAATATTGGCCAAGATAACGTTCAAACATTTCTTCGACGAAACGGCCGGCTTTTGTAAATTGTGAATTTTCGCAAAACATAATAAACGGCCACGGCGTGCCAGGTCTGGGCACCATGGATGGGGAAATTCCCGTGGGGGGGGGGGGGGTAGAAAAGGCGGGCGAGGGGATATTGCGGATTCGTAATTCTAGTAAACATTATACTTAAATGCCTTTTATTCAAAAGTAATATATTTTTTACTACAGTCCCCCTATAGTTGTGATTCTGGGTTAGGGTTATTTTTCAAACCTTTATACTAACCTCTACCCTAACATGAATCCTCACATTCGTACTAACCGTCGAACAACTAGTTTTCAGTCTTTCCGTGGAATTTCGACTTCTTGAGTATGCTAACGAGCCATAACCATAATATCATTGAGTCCGCCAATACAGCAAGGCCTTGGGCAGATTGTTCTTTCTACTCCCCCACCCCGGCAACGGACTGTGTTACTGAATGTACTCATACGGTACAGTGTCAGAAAGGAAGAAGTTAGATGTAATGACACTGTGGGACCTTTTCCGAAGATGGCGCCCAGTACGTCACTCTTGGCTTAGTGTCGGCTTCGAAAGCCAACAGTGCAACCATAACGTTAATCCTAACCCAAACCCTTTTCACGGTCTTCCGATCACCAGGACTTTGGTGATTGTTTATATAACATATATGCTTCGTTCTTTAAAAACCACGCTTTAAATTTCGATTCAGTAATAACCCTGCTTTTAACAACCGTGCTTTTCTGAATCGAAACAGAAATTTAAAGCGGGGTTTTTAAAGAACGAAGCATATATGTTATATAAACAATAACCAAAGTCCTGATGACTAGGTGCTCTACCGTATCTGAAATAGCCTCCACCCACATAGTCATCCCATCTAACCTTTTCCTGTCAGAAAGTGTCCTGTAGCTTTGAATAAACTATACATAATGAGTGTATACATCTATATTGTGGTTTTCCTTTTTCTTTCTCAGATGTCAAACGGCCCTGTTCCAGATGAAGATGATGGCCAAGTTTTAGACGTTATCAATGAATTACAATTCAAATTCGACAAAAAGAATAAAGAACATGAAAAGGTTTGTCGTTGCTCTCCTCAGGAATATTTGATAGCATAATTAGCATAATTAGAGGGAAGGTGGCGGGAATGTTGACGGCTATTCCACTTCGAAACTTCGGACTTAAAACTGAAATAAGGTTAGGGTCAGCGTTAGAGTTAGTAAAAGCTAGTTTTTGGATTGGGGTTAGGACACCCGTATAAGTTTCATGCAGGTATATATCATACCTTTGTGAACTAAAGTTGTGAACTAAAAAGTCAGAAATTTCTGGTACTAGCCAGTGTTCTCCGCCGGATTCTGAAGGCCAGGGGGTCAGGAGTGATATGACTTACTAGTGAGTGCCTATGAAACGAAAAATTCTACTCTGTTTCACTGATCTCGAAAAAAGACTGGATCGAGCAACCTATTGTCCGCCGATGGCAGAAAATGAAGCTAGCCTGCAAAATTCGACAGACGCCATTACTAAGGGACCAAAGTCGCAGTAAATCTGTAGGCAGGTCAGGAATCGTTGTACCCAGTAATTTGAAAAATGTCTTCTGGTCCTCTTTATAGCAAAATTATTTTATTAATTTTGTCGATGGTAAGAGCACATAATCCAACAAAAAACCTCATAGGAACCTCAGTTGGTCCCTTAGTAATGGCGGACTTCCGGCAATAGTTGCTCGATCCAGTCTTCTTTGGAGATCAGTGCTCTGTTTCTATTACCAATTTTGGTACTTCTTTATGCGCTGAATCTTATAGTGGTACCGGTTTTTCAATCATGACAAAAGAAAGTGCTTTATTTTTCATTGGAAAAATTACACCAATTTTGTCCAACCTCACCGCGCGGTCAAATCACCTCTTTGATGTCACACGTTAGATTCTAGAGATGAAAAAATCATTACTGATCTCGCTTTCAGAGGAGGAAGTTGACTCTAAGAATTCAAACACCACAAAAAAGTTGAACATATCGATATTATCGACGCGCGACTCTAACGTGTGACTTCACTAGACTGCTGCTTCGGTCCCAGACTCCGGAAATTTTTGCTACAAAATAGCGATGTTTGAACGTCGATAAAAGCACTTTCACGTACCGTGATTGAAAAACCGATAGCACCATAATATCCAGCGCATCACGAAGTACCAAAGTTAGTCATAAAAACAGAGTTGGATTTTTCGTTTCGTAGGTACTTTAAAACTTAAAACATACATTACATGGCTGAGTAGCCGCTGGAAACAAGGGCGGGCATACTAACGGTGAACGGACGCTGAATGTGCCATCGTGAATCTCGAGACCTCGTAGAGGGAGGCCGAATCCGCGGTACTACAGCGGTTTAACACAAAAATGTTGATGAGTATTAAATCACATCCTCTAGGAGGTAGTCGTGTAAATATTACATTGGCATTTCACTCGATTGGACTGTATGTTATAGCGATTTATGGTGAAGGAAAATTTCGAAAATGTGAATATATACATTTTAAGACCAAACGGGGACCAGCTGGAATTTATCCCGAGACCCTGTAATTGCAGTCTAATACTAACCCTAATACTAACCCAATTTCCCCCCCGCGCGCAACCTTCCCGCAATTCCCCCCCCCCCCCCCCCGCACGAGACAGATGCCTGCGGAGGTGGCTAATACTAACCGACAGTGGTTGTGAATTTAATATTCATCAACATTTTTGTATTAAACCGCTGTAGTACCGCGGATTCGGCCTCACTCTACGCCCGTGGCAAATCGTTTCCCATGACAATGAGGTTAAAGATATTAAGGTGGCGTCAGTGAAGCCATGCAGTATCCTATATTTACTAGGTCAAGACATGCGGCCTCACCTCGTTAATGTCCCTGGGTACGAGATTGTGCGCAAACAGTATTGGTGTGCATAGTTTCCCGCGCACAATCCATTGTATTTACTATACTTACCTTTATTTACTGAGATCTATTTTCATCTCTATTCGACAGACTTTAAAAGAAAATACTTATCTCAAAGAGCGCATAAGCTCTATGGACAGCAAGACGATACTTCTGACCAGTGAACTTGACAGAGCTCAAAACAAGACTGAAAAATTAAAATTGCAGACTAGCGAGGTTTGTTTTTCTTGGGTTCTTGTCACTGCCTGGATATCGGCAATTATTTTTATTTTAAATAGTGAGTGTCAACCATAATGCATTGCGCTCTCAGTTGTCCATTTTTCAAGCACGAAATTCCCTTAGTCAACTCAACGTAGACAATACAGTAGAATCACCGTTGTGTAAGCTCTATGGAGAAAAAGAAGAAAGCGTAGGACACCTAATCAGTGAATGTACGAAGCTTGCTCAAATGGAGTACAAATGACGCCATGACCCTGTGGCAAGGATTATTCATTTGGGCACTATGTGGAAAATATGACCTAGAAAGAGTAGACAAGTGGTACGAACATATCCCAGAAGGAGTGGTGGAATAAAATAAGATACAGATGCTTTGGGATTTTATGATTTAGTGTGACCATTACATAGAGTGTAGAAGACCAGATATAATCGTAGTAGACAAGAGCGGAAACGCATGATAACTGATATTGCTATCCCGGGAGACAACAGAATCGGAAGAAAGGAAGGAGAAAAGATAGAGAAATACGATGAATTGAAACGAGAGGTTAATAAAAGACTGGTTGACGAGGAAGGTAGATGTAGTTCCAGTTGCAGTTGGCGCTCTAGGAGCTGTGAGTACAGTCTTCTTTCGAGATCAGTGGTTCCGAGTGGAAGGGATTTGGATAAAAAATCGTCTGGATAGAAAAGCCTCTCTAGGCTTTATATCCTCTATAGCAGACTCTTGAATTCAAAAACTTCGTTATCGTTTGTAAACATAAACGCGCAACTTATGATGGTTGTCACTCACTCATTAAGATAGATAGATAATCTTTATTTCACCAGGGTTACCCAGAAAATTAGCTCTGCATAAACAACACGACAAGACTTCTCGTCATATCTTGTGCAATAACCCCCTGTCGGGAAAATAATTATGCAGAGCTGATTACAGCCCGGCAAACGAGTCCAGCCATTTGATGCTTTTCCTTACAGACCTTCCCACTCACTTCATAAGTCGTCATCTTTTTTGTCTTTCTTGCAGGCCGTAGCACAAAAGACTGATCTCGAAGACAGAGTGTCTATTTTGGAAAAGAAATATCAGCAAGTCCAAAGGGATTTACTCTCATCAAAAGACGATAACGAAAGACTAGAGAATGAGCTAACAAGGAAAGAATCAAGTGTGTTGCAGGTAATGTAAAACTATTATACACTGCTCTACACTACACTGCTCTACACTACACTGCTCTACAGTACACTACACTACACTGCTCTACACTACACTTCACTGCACTACACTGCTCTGCTCTACACTACACTGCTCTACACTACACTGCTCTGCTCTACACTACACTGCTCTACACTACACTGCTCTACACTACACTACACTGCTCTACACTACACTGCTCTGCTCTACACTACACTGCTCTACACTACACTGCTCTGCTCTACACTACACTGCTCTACACTACACTGCTCTGCTCTACACTACACTGCTCTACACTACACTGCTCTGCTCTACACTACACTGCTCTACTCTACACTACACTGCTCTACACTACACTGCTCTGCTCTACACTACACTGCTCTGCTCTACACTACACTGCTCTGCTCTACACTACACTGCTCTGCTCTACACTACACTGCTCTGCTCTACACCACACTGCTCTGCTCTACACTACACTGCTCTGCTCTACACTACACTGCTCTGCTCTACACTACACTGCTCTGCTCTACACTACACTGCTCTACACTACACTGCTCTACACTACACTGCTCTACACTACACTGCTCTACACTACACTGCTCTACACTACACTGCTCTACTAGCCTCTACACTACACTGCTCTAGTGCTCTACGTTACACTGCTCTACACTACACTGCTCTACGCTGCGCTACACTTCACTGTACACTACATTGCTCTACGCTACACTGCCCTAACGCTACACTGCTCTACATTACACTACACTACACTACACTGCTCTACACAACACTGCTCTACACTACGCTGCTCTACACTGCTCTACACTACACTGCTCTACACTGACACTGCTCTATACACTACACTGCTCTACACTACACTGCTCTGCTCTACACTACACTGCTCTGCTCTACACTACACTACGCTGCTCTACACTGCTCTACGCTACAATGCTCTACACTACAATGCTGTACACTACACTGCTCTACGCTACACTACATGTACACCGCTCTGCACTGCACTGCACTGCTCTATGCTAACACTGCTCTCTATACGCTACACTGCTCTCTATACGCTACACTGCTCTCTATACGCTACACTGCTCTACGCTACAATGCTCTACGCTAACACAGCTCTATGCTACACTACACCGCTTTGCACTGCACTGCACTGCACTGCACTGCACTGCACTGCACTGCACTGCACTGCACTGCACTGCACTGCACTGCACTGCACTGCACTGCACTGCACTGCACTGCGCTGCGCTGCGCTGCACTGCACTGCACTGCACTGCACTGCACTCTACCCTACCTCAACTCTACTCTACTCTACTCTACTCTACTCTTGTGGTTAAATGTATAGCCACCATGTTTTCAGGTACCATGTATTACATCATGTTTATTTTTACTATTGTTTTTTTATTTCCATCAACGGATTTTATTTGTTGTTGTAGTCTGAAGAAAAGTGCCGAGGCCTTCAAGAAAAGCTTGAACTAGCAGAGCAAAAGCTACATCAATCATTACGAAAAGCAGAAGCTTTACCTGTAGTCGAAGAAGAGCTGGCTGTACGTTTAGCTGCTCTTAACCAAGTAGGTGGAATTTTTGGTGATATGCCAAATCCAATGCCTTAATTTTCCAGTTGTTAACTAGCCATATTGTAGTTCTTGGAAAGTAGAATATTAAGGAAGATAGAAGACGAGATATTTAGAAGAAAAAAATACACTTAATTGGACCGGAATTCAGCAGGTGCTAGTTCAAATCTCGCTCGAGTCCACAATTTTTCCGTCGACTGAGTAGTGTAGGTTAATCATGTCGATACATTTTTATGTTACCCTAAGGATGATTCTAAAATAGAATGGTATATAAATGTCTAGTAATTTCTGCTTAAGGCTGAGGAAAAGAGTCTGTCCGCCAGTGAAAGAATATCAAATTTACATCAACAGATCGATGACTTTCAGTCTGAGCTTAATCGAGTAAGTGAAACTATATGTTAATATGTAAATCTAGAACAGACTGTAACTTTGAGGAAAGATCGTTTAGATACCCATACTCAGGGTTTTATCCAAGCACTTGAGGTTAGGTCCGTTTTTTGGACAAATTGAGTTTTTTTTATATATACTGGGGCGGGGTATATGTAGGCGCCCCGTAAGGTAGGTCTCGGAAATGGAATTTTCTGCATTCTGAGAGCACTTTTGAGCGAAATCCAGACTTAATCCAACAGAAACAAGGTTACCATGTATACAGTTAGTGATTATAAGATAATATATGTATTGGTTCGTAGTTGTTTATGGTTGTGCTAATCCTAATCCTACAGTAACTTCAGCGTGAAACTATGCAAAATTGTATTAATAACAACAGATGAATATTTGGGAAGAGATTTGAAAGTCACAGAAATCTCGTTTAATTGTATCGTAAATACACAAATAATTTATCCGTAATTGAAGATTCAGTATTAAAACTCAATCCCAGATTGAGTTTCTAGGTCCGCTAACCGGACCTACAGTAGAAAAGTGCTTCGCATTCACATATAGAGCTTATTCATAATGGCCGACAATTTAAAATTCTTTCATATGCATATAAATTGACCCTCGTTTTGAAGTAAGAATCCTTTTTGCTCGACAGATCAATGTTGATGTACAGCGGTGGTTTTCTTTTTAATTTGAACATCATTAAGTGCTTGTCTTTTGTTCCTTGCACTCAATGACGTCGACAAATTGGAAATTGGGATAACCTTTCATGTTACTCCATCACCAATGTAAACATCACTGGATAACATCAAGGGAATCGAGGTGGGAGGGTTAGGAAGGACACTTAAGGCGGGTCGGGGGGGGGGGGGGGGGGGGGGGGGGGGGGGGGGAGGGGGGGGGGGGGGTTGGGTTGGGGTTAGGTTAGAAAACTCATTAGGTGGGGGGTTAGGATTACGATCTAGGTTGTTTTGGGGTTAGCGGTTATTTCATGACGATTATATACCTCGATTCATTTGATGATGGAGTAACATGAAAGGTTAACCCGAAATTGAAAAGAAACCCCCGCTGGACATCGAGTCTGAGCCATCGAACAAACTCCAGAATGACACAAAATGGCGGCATCCACAAACATAAAATACGAGAATTAAAACGTTATTTCTCAAGTACAAGAGGAGATACCGTAAAACTATTAACATTTATAAACATAATAAACATTATACTTACAGTAAATGCCTTTGATTTAAAAGTAATCTATTTTTGGGGTATAGTTCTCCTTTAAGGTAGGTAGCACCGTAGCAAAAGGGTTATCAGCAGATCATTTAATAAAAAACTGAACCAAACTGTATTTCAAAATATAACATAGCTAATAATATACAAGAAAATGTTACTCGACTGTGATTGGTTGGTTTCAGTGCATTTAATCCCAAACAGCAGTGCAAAAACTGTAACAACAGTGCAAAAATCTGTAACAACAGTGCAAAAATCTGTAACAAACTCAAAAATCTGCAAAATCTGCAAAAATCTGTTGTAAATATTTTAAGACGCATGTCGCGTGACTTTGTGTAAACCAATTAAAACACGACCGGAAGATCAAGTTTTCTTGATCACCGGATGTTCGTCTTATAATTGTATCGCACATTTTCTTGTATATTATTAATAAGTAATACCATGGTTTCTCGTGCAATTTGGAAAAAACATGCACTCGTGAGTTTTTCAAAGACTTCAAATAGCACTCGTCCTTCGGACTCGTGCTATTTTGATAGTCTTTGAAAAACTCACTTGTGCATGTTTTTTCCAAATTGCACTCGAAACCATACTATTACCTATACAAATAAACAAAATATAACATAGCAAATAAACAAAATATAACATAGCAAATAAAATAAAAAATAATATAAAAATAATTGGTCGTCCTCTCTTCAATTAAAACATTCCATAATTGTTTTCTTGTTGTCTATTTAGTGCAAACAAAGGGAAAAAATGAACGAAGAACATTCCCATCGACTCTCTACAACTGTTGATAAATTACTGGCAGAGTCTAATGAAAGATTACAACAACATTTGAAGGAAAGAATGGCAGCTTTAGAAGAAAAGGTAATTGCATTACAAAGCACAACTACAGATTAGTGGTCGCAGCCCTGACTACACCACGTAAAAACGAACAAGCTGTTACAAGTTCATGCATTGTTTTGCTGCCAACGGTGAACGACATTGTGCTTTCAACTGTGAACAATGTTGTGCTGTCAAGTGTGAATGACATTGTGCTGTGAACGACATTGTGTTGTCAACTGTGAATGATATTGTGCTGTCAACTCTGAACAATGTTATGCTACACCCCGTGAACAATGTTGTGCTGTCAAGTGTGAATGACATTGTGCTGTGAACGACATTGTGTTGTCAACTGTGAATGATATTGTGCTTTCAACTGTGAACAATGTTATGCTACCGTGAACAATGTTGTCAGCAAAGTTGTTCAGACATGATAAGTTACGTTGTTACAGCATTATTCAGCCATCAACATAACGTAAAAACGCAGAAGCTGTTACAACTTCAAATAATGTTGTGCTACCAATTGTGAACAATATTGTGATGCCAACTGTGAACAATGTTGTACTGCTAACTGTGAACAACATTGTGCTATCAACTGTGGACAATTTTGTCTGTCAACTGTGGACATTGTTGTACTTCCAACTGTACACAACGTTGTACTTGTGCTGCCAACTGTAAACAACGTTGTGTTGCCAACTGTGAACAATGTTGTCAGCAAGGTTGTTCAGACATGATATAACATTTTTGTTACAGTATTGTTCATCCATCAATATACTGTCAAAACTTGTTAACAAGGTTGATCGATACTTGCTCTACCAATATTGATTTTTCCTGTTCCAACTG
>JAYKKM010000123.1:1197500-1310000 GCA_035772405.1 Chrysogorgia sp. JL179-B06 | reverse complement strand
CGTCTAGACCTGATGTAGGCACATGAATACAGACACTGCTATATGTAACACAATTGATGAATGGGGAATTGGCGAAAGAATCAGAGCAATGTGCTTTGACACAACAAGTAGTAACACGGGTTGTCGAAATGGTGCATGTGTGCTTTTGGAGCAAAAGTTTGAAAAGGAACTATTGTATTTCGCATGCCGCCATTCATAGCTTTGCTACAACAAGCAGCTGATCTGATTCTCCACCTGAAACTATTATAGGCAATCGATCGACAACTTTTATTTTCCTTGTTCTTACATAGATTTCTCCACTCGTTGAAAAGACGTTCTATGGCGGTAATTACATGCTGCTTTTTCTTCGTGGGGATCCTGGCTTTATTCCAGAAACTAAGAAGTTCTACTGTGAGAACCGTTGCACATTCTCCAATAGTTTTACCTTTAGTTTCATTCCTATGGCGATTTATAAAAATGGCCAGAATTTCACGTTTTTGAAGGCAATTTCGAACTAGTCAGTTCACGTTTACCAACTAACCATATTGAAAAGGTGGTAAACTGCCAAGAATTTTAGTGACGAAATACTGACGTTTCGAGCGGAGCCCTTCATCAGAGTAAGACACTTCACTTCGACGTAGCATTGTAACAATTTGGGTATTCAGTATAAAAACTTAACTTATCATTAAGCAACATATTTTGTGGAATATATGCCATAAAATCTGAGATATGAAAAAAACTCACTTTTGGTAGCGACCCCTAGAATTCATTCAATCTGAATCAAATTTTAGGATAATTTCTTAATTATAGACTAGAATAGAATGACAGGTTGTCCCCATAAAATTTCCAAAAAAAAATTTTTTGGACCACATAATATTCTTTCACAAAATTACAACAATCTACTAACCTAGATGATCAACATCGAACTTCTATTGTACAATTACAGATCTTTATCTCGAGTTGTCGATTCTCTTGACAGCGTTCACGAAGTTAAAGTCCCTGAGACAATCCCAGTTCGTGAGAAGAAAGGAAGAGAAGATATTGGAAACGATCTTTCTCGAGTATTGACGATTGACGAGAAGGACTGGCACAAACTTCAACAGGCGACTGTTTTGGAAAATGTGACGAATGCTTTTGAAGGACTTGACTTGTTGAAGAACGATGGCGACGACGACGGGGGTGATGTTGAGGATGACGATAGCGGCGTTGTTGATGAATTTACAACGAACAAATTGAGTGATGGAGCAGAGGAGTTAGCTATTATGATCCAGGAACAGATCGAGTCAATTAATCGGGAGTTGAGGTAAGTAGCTGTATGTGTGATAAGTAACAAAAGAAGTGAAGGTTTTCCATCTTCATGTATGCCGATTTTTGTGTAAATTTTGGTTAGGATTATAGTTGTGTTGGGGATACGCTTACACGAAGTAACCTTAGGCATACATGAAATACCTGCCATATTATATAACAAGTGGTGTCGTACGCCCGCTGTGATTGGTCACATGTGCCGGTGTTTGCATAACCCTATGGAAACACGGCTTTTCCAATAGATGAAGGCTAAAAGGGATGACTCAATGACTCAAAAGGACCTTCACATTTTTTAGAACTTCTAATCCTAACCCTAATCTCGATCCTAACCTTAAACCTAACCCTAACCGTAGCTAACCCTAACCTAATGAAAAATAAAGACCAGATAAAAACAGAAAGGTCCTTTTGAGTCATCGCTTTTAGCCATCCCCTTTCCAATGAATATAAATTAAAGTACCCTTGATCCCAAATACGCTATTACTGATATATATTCTACATGAAGTGAATAGTTGAATACCAAAATATTTTATGATTTGAGCTTTGTGTTGATGTTCTATAAAGGTTGTTTTTTTTCCGGAATGATAATAAATGACGTCAAATCAGGAATTTGGCTTTCTTTCCTGCTTTCCGTGTGATAGTGTAACTACTTACAATGTATATTTAAGAAATAGAAAACATTTTCCATGTTTATATACAGTAATAGAAACACGAGTGGAAGTTTGGGAGAACGAGAATTTAGTGGGAACACGAGCCCGCAGGGCGAGTGCGAGTGTTTCCACGCTATTTCGAGTTCTCCCAAACTTTTACGAGTGTTTCTATTACTGTATGTAAACACGGAAAGATGTTTTCTATTTCTTTTATAAAATAACACTGAGGAAATAAGTAATAAGACTCTTATTAAAATGATGAAAATATACATTCTCCTTACTCACGCTAGATAAACCGTAAACGTTCTTAACTGTGAAGAAAAGCATCCAATCTTCTCGTGTTTTTTTTCTTGTTGGCTGTCTCAGAACATATTTATCGACATTTTAGCTGTTTGTGTGCAAAGGTTCGTCTTGCAGTCCATTTTATAAAAATGGCGGGAAAAATCCATGTTTACATACAGTAATATAAACATGGCTCTTAGCCAATCAGTGCGCAAGTTTTCAAAATGTTATTTTATAAATAACAACTGTAATATAAATGGCTTAGATCCTAGAATAGAACGTTATTCCACTGAGACAAAGGACAATGTAAGGTGGAGTTTTCGGGCAAAGCCGAATAGAGTAATTGGCCAGGTGTTGAGCGAGAGTCGCATGTAAGCTGAGGCATGGGAAGTGGAGGGGCTGCGGGGGCTTGAACCCCCCCAAAAATCAGGAAAAGCGTTGCTTAATTTAATATTTTTTCCCCCAATTGTATTAGTACGACTATATAGAGACTAGTAGAGAAGCTACTTAAGGTAATCTAACTACGAGCTTCATCTAGACGAGATTTTACAAACGGGTGTTGCCTTGATAACATGAAATTTTAGCCAACCCCTAGACCCTTACACGCGAGTGTTAGATTGGTTCCCAGACCCTTCTTTCAGTAGGCAGCAGGTAACTCTTGAATTCATTTGAACTGCACGCTGTAGAATTACATGAACAAGTTTGCTCAAATTGCTGCAAATTGTCTTTCCGAGCTTCTATGAAAAAATGCGGTCACTGATTACCTGCATGTCTACTTCAGCCCCCACCCCCCCCCCCCCCCCCCCCCCCCCCCCACAACTTTCAATCCGTTCCTACTCTGCGTGTAAGGTTTAGTAAAATGTTCATAAGAGCTATCTGGACACGCTACAATAGACTGGTTGAGGATTTGAGTGAAACATTTGATAAGATCTCCAGTATAACGTTCAAATGTACCATACACGTTTGAATTAGGCCAAATTTCTCTAGAAGTAGAATATCGTATCCGAAATGATGACTGGTGTGACGTCACACTCATTAGCATTTCGGAAAAACAAACCTTTATAGCAGATCAACGCGGTACTTCATGAAGAATCTATATCATTATTTGGCGTGATAGGCAGTTTAACTCTTTCCTGACAGGCTGAAACACATCGAAAATTGAACCACCCCTTTGTTCTATTGATATCTCTTTGAATAACCATAACTGTTGCGAAAGCTATACATTTTCTGAAAGCCCAATAAACCGGCTTTTACTTGTGCTTTTAAATTTCCCGAACAAAACATGTTGATATAAATTAGCATTAATTATCATAAATCAGGTTGAAAAATTTACATTTTTCTAGAAAAGACCATCTTGCACGCCCGCGTAATGCCACCAATCGCAGAGTTGTTTATGAAATCAAATCAAACTTGGCGTGTGAGTGGATCTCATGTTCCTAGCCTGTGTACAGCCTGAATATACACCTGTAATACAGTCTGTGAAAACTCGCACGATAGCTTGTCGACCCCCCGCTGAGCTACTCAGATCTGAGTAGTAGATTTTGATTGTTCAAATCACAACCCTTGACTTATTCCAGGTACAATTGGTTCTCTGGGAATTCTTGTGAGATAAAATAATCCAATCAAATAAACAATTATGAATCATATGAGTATTAAACCACTCAAAATCTACTACTCAGATCTGAGTAGCTCAGCGGGGGGTCGACAAGCTATCGTCCGAGTTTTCACAGACTGTACTACAGGTGTATATTCAGGCTGTACACAGGCTACATGTTCCTGGCGCTTGTCGAATTTCAATTTTTAATTTTGCGTTACCGTGTGCCGTGTTTTTCGATTGACGACTTTGCGGGTCTTCTAAGACCCATTTTGACTGTGCCGGTCAGGAAAGAGTTAAGCTTGTATTCTAATTGTTACGCGTGTGGAAGTTTGCGAGAGCGAGAAATCGCCATTACAAAATTATATTAAGGAGTGAGTGTCAACCATGACGCATTGCACACTTGGTCGGCCATTTTTTGAAGCACGGAATTCCAAAACCTCGTACCCAGGGTCTTATCTCGTACCCAGGGTCTTATCCCGCCCGCACCCGGGCGGGGAGCGGAGATAAGACACTGAGTCGACGTATTTGGATTATTGATGAATAAGAAAGCCTCTATAGGGTTTTCTGAAAAGACTCGGTGAATTTCCGGAGTATTTACCACCGACGTTAAGTTAGGAACGAAGCACTTCAAAACACTTCGTTATCGTACGGAAAGATAAACACAAACGCGCAATGCACGACGGTTGACACTCTTAAAGTAAAACAAATTAAAACAAAATTAAAACAATATTACTCTGTTTTGTTTTAGTTTACTGAAAGAAGACCCGGAAATGGATGATAACGCTCTCCTCGCGGAACTGGAAAAAAACCTCGAGAGTGAATACGGGTCGGATACCCAAAGTATCGATTCCATGTCAGAAATTCATGGTTTAAGATCTTCAAGCACTAACTCCCCAACAAGATCACCGGCAAGCTCTTTGTCAAGTCGAGGGAAAAGAAATTCACTGGAGGACTTATTTTCTTCGGAAACGGTACAGTGCCTTTCATGTAATTCTTTGATTGTTGATCTTTTGCGATGAAGCCGACGCCGTTGCAATTTTCCCTTTTGTAAATGGTCGTTACCATCCCAGCTCTCATAGAATGTTGGGTAAGCGGAGTGAAATTCCTCGTGGTCCCAAGGTTCCCGTGATACTTTGTTTGGTGCGGTGACATGTTGGTCGTGAAATTCAAAATATGTAAATGCCAGGAGAAGCGCGTTCATGCAGAAGAAATTATAAAAGGCAAACGACGTTATTCGGGATTTCGAAATATCAATTACAACAACAACGTATGCTGCGAGGTCAAAATATATTTGACTGACAAAATATATTTGTCGACCGAAACTATTATATGCGCATTGCATATATGGACCACCGTAATATAACCATAAATGTAGTTAAGCATTTCTGCATTTGCCATAGAACATAGTTAATTCGCGTAAAGTCACTTACTAGTCATAACTAGATGCTTTTCAATAGGTGATAAAATGTGTTGTGCTGCGTAGGCAGTGTAGAAATACAAATCAAATGTATAAAAAGGTTGGTGTACTGCCGAAATAGCGTGTAAGTTGTCTAACGTTTCGAGCGAAGGCTCTTCGTCAGAGAGTGAAACATAAAATGAAATAATCACTCAGTTATTATTTCACTTTATGTTTCACTCTCTGACGAAGGTCCGCTCGAAACGTTATTATAAGTAATATCATGAAATGAGGTGTATTAGCTGTTAAACCGCCCGCTCGATGAGGGCCCGAAGGAATTTTACTTAATGACCCGAATCAAGCGGGCGGTTTAACAGCTAATACACCTCATTACCATGATATTACTTTGTAATACCATGGTTGTCGAAATTTCATGTCTTTGCATGCCAGGTGAGAAGAAGCTAATACTACCTCTCATGACGTCATTCAAGGTTGTATTAGTTCTAATACGACCTCTAGATTGTATAAATTAATCCAAATGAGGTAATTTAGTTATTAATTCAACCTGAAAAGACAAAAGAAATTGAGACAACCATGGTATTAGACAACTTACACACTATTTCAATAGACTTGCTCCAAATCTGCCTCTTGATTGTTTCGGGTTTGTTTACATTTGTTTTATCAAAGAACTCGCCATATAGACGCTTGTTCGCTTTTTAGATAGAAATATTATGAAAGAACACGAGGAGTCGCGAAATAAAGTGTGCGGGAACCTTGGGACCATGAGGAATTTCACTCCGCTTACCCAACATTCTATGAGAGCTGGGATGGTAACGACCGTTTACGAAAGGGAAAATTGCGACGCCGTTGGCCGTTTCATAAACGATCGTTGCCATTATTTACGGTCGATACCACCAATTCCAAAAATGAACCTGGAACCGACTTTCTGTCGAATGTCTATTTCACGAACACTAACCCCGATAAAAGTTTCAATACAAACCCTAAGTAACGCTAATTTAATACTAACCCTAACAAAGCAAAGAAAGAAAATAGAACGAAGAAGAAGAAAATAAATATATATAACGAAAAATAAAAATGAGTTGCCCGACGGGACTCGAAGCAAGATCCTTCACACTAACCACCCCATTACTAGGTTCCAAATATATTAGCATACTGTGTATTAGCAACAGAACGATAGATACAGTATGTTATGTATTACCTCGTTCTTTAAAAACTCCGTTAAACGGGGTTTTTAAAAGAACGAGGTAATACATAACATATCTATCGTTTCATAGTCAATCGAGATATGGTCTGGAAACTCGGCAAACTTCAAAGCGACTATAATGAGCTACGTTTTGATGTTGAACCGTACCTTACACCGTGCACATCCTTTGTTTTAGGTTTATTAATATTTAAACGACACGGTTGAGCGATTAAACCCAAACGATTCTGTTGGATAATTGCTTCATTATACTAAAATACAATAGGTTCAGTGACCGTGCACCGTGCACAAAATTGCACAAAGACGAACGAAAAGATAGAACAAAGACTTTAGCTGAGTTTCCAGACCATATCTCGATTGACTATGATTGTTTTGTTGCTAATATATGCCAATATATTTGGAACCTCGTAACATGAAATTATAATCGCGAAATCTGACTTATACTTACTTGATCAATTTTACATTTTCCGTATTTTTTCATCATCATTCTAAGTCGGCTAAGCAACACACATCAAAATCTAAGTCAATTTGGTGAACTATTTCCTGGCTGCCACGAATCATCACCCACATGCATAGAAAGTAGAGTCCCGTATAGAAGAAAAGCACAAACTAGTTAGGAGAGAATTAGAACTATAGTTATTAGTTAGGAGTTCCCATACGGGAGGACTGGTACGGATGGGATCTCTGCAGAGACTCTGCTCCATTAACTTCTGCTCCGTTGAGGAGGATAGGGAGGGGAGAGATGGGGACTTTTTGCTCACTGACCATTTTTACTTTGTTAAATTGCTTTTCCATTGATTATTTTCAATTCAACATCTAATAAACTGCTTTTCCTTCGACGCTTTTCCTTCGATTATTTCAATTTACCTGTTATTGCTGGTACTTCATTCTAAGGGGAGACTAATCTTGTTGAGATTGTGGCTGTTCTCAAGTTAAGTTGGGATGGTCATATCGTATGATTATGGACTACTACTTAGTAACCAATCAGCGTGCATTTTACGTATGGACCTTAAAACGAGCTCAGATATCATAAAACCTTTTAATGGTATAATAATGCTTTTCAATATGTGATGTTTTTTTATCTCTCCTTTTTATTTAAGGGCAAATTTATTTCTACCCCTTCAATGTTCCAGTTTCCTCAATACGATCCCATGGACACTCAACCATTGCAGGTACGTCTTTCGCAATTAATTGCTGCCGACCCTCAGGGAGGTAGCACACTAATCTTGACTTGGGGTCCAGACCTCTTCGCGGAACTATGTAAAGCGAACATAGACTCGGCACAGTGGATGTCTGGATGTCTGTCCAGTTTTATGACGTTTTGTGACGTAAGTATCGGTTTCGGATATTAATTACAAACGTAAACTTCGATTTGGCAAAAGTGTCGCTTGAATGGAAAATTTATAACTTCGCGAGGCTTGCTTGTTTCGAGTAAATGTTGTTCGAATTAGATGTATGGCGTTCAAATGGTCATATTGAATTTTGACATATAAACGCGCCATATGATTACCGTATGTTAGAAGGCTATAATGGGCTATATGATCGCCTTGATACGTGGTTTAGATTGTTATCGAGTGGAACACGGCAACAAACGACAGCGTCTTAATTCAAGGAGACACTATAACCTCAATGTTTTTGACAACGGTGACATCCCGCATGATTTCCGTATGTTATATTAGAAGGGTATTCCCGTTCGTTTGTTCGATTTGAAATATAACCGCACGACCGCCAGATAACTCGGACGTTCAATTCAGCAAATATTACAAACGTGAAGTTCAATTTGGCAAGAGTGTTGCTTGAATGGAAAATTTATAACTTCGCGAGGCATGCTCTTTCGAGTAAATGTTGTTCGAATTAGATGTATGGCGTTCAAATGGTCATATTGAATTTTGACATTATAAACGCGCGTTACGCGCCATATGATTACCGTATGTTATTTTAATAGTTACAAGGCTATATGATCGAAAAGTAATGTTTGCTGTCCTTAGGCATTATGGAATACCAGAACCAGTAGTGAAAGCAATTGCTATTATGTATCGTGACTCGCAAAGTATGGTGATGGTTGAAAACAACATCTCAAAACCATTCAAAATAACTACAGGAGAGGGAGACGTCCTATCTCCTTTTATTTTTATAATTCTCATCGACTTTCTTATGTTGAATTCTACTGAAGGAGTACTTGATTCGGGAGTTATCACGCATCGTCGCCAATCAAGAAGATATCCAGCAAAGTTACTAAACGATTTAGACTTTGCCGATGATATCGCTCTTCTAGAGTCCACTTTCCCACAAGCAGCAGAAAACCTTGGCCTCAAGATAAATGTACGAAAAACAGAATACATGACCATTAACATTAGTGCTGGACATCCTCTCCTAGTCTACAATGAGCCTATCAAACATGTAAAGGACTTTAGATATCTGGGATCCATGATGACTTCAAGTGTATGTGATTTTAAAAGACGCAGAGCACTGGCTTGGTCAGCCTTCTGGAAGTTAGAGAGAATTTGGAAAAGTCAAGCCTTACCTACAACTACTAAGATTAAACTTTTCCAAACAACTTGTGTGACAGTCCTTATGTATGGCTGCGAGTCATGGATCATTAACCAGGACATGAATAATAAAATCAACTCCTTCGCAACGTCTTGCTGTAGGATTATGCTCAATATCAAGAGAACGGATCGAGTACCAAATGCCATTATCTGCCATTATGATGATGATGATGATCGCCTTAGCTTGATACGTGGTTTAGATTCTACATTCTATTTATTTGATCCTCTATGCTATAGAAAATTTCTAGCATCATTCTGCTGGCATGCCTGATCCTGAACACTGCTCCAACCTCGTACCCGGAGAGGCAGCATTTCACTTCTGATAAGAACTCCTAGTATATTATTTATACGAAAAGGAAGTGGTTTCTTAAGTATTATTTACTATGTAATGTAAATCTTTATCTCAGTGTCAGTGTTGTTTAGCTTTTAACAAACTAATTGGGGACACTATTTATGAATATGACTAAAAAATATTGTATAAACTCCAAAATATTGCTGTGAGATCAACTAATACATCAGTATAAAATACATCGAATTATGTATATTAAAATACTATGAGCTCAAATACTATAAAGATGTTTCGTACAATGTTAAACACAGTTTTGACATCCGTCTTCTAACTGGCTGGCGATGTCCTTATTTCTTATGCAATTTTTAAATGAATTTAAAGTAGGCTTATCCTTTTATTTATTGTTCAGTTTCGACCATGTATAGGGGGCCCTGTGTATCTATACGCCATCTTCGAACTATAAATATGGTAACACTATATATAACCTGTTCATTAACTCTAAATTGTTTTATTTGAATATATTTCATACTTTGTAGATAAATAAAGAAAGCCCACCTTCTCGTTCTTCATCAACACCGTCCGATTCTGATCCTCTGTTAAGAGGCCCTATTGCCGAAAATCTCTTGCAGATTTCCTCACCAGTTCTAACAAGTCCCGACACGCCACCAGTTATAAAACGGTATAAACACTGTCCTCTTTCTTCCTTCCCTCGCTTGCTTCCCTCGCTTTCTTCCCTCGCTTGCTTCCCTCGCTTGCTTCCCTCGCTTGCTTCCCTCGCTTGCTTCCCTCGCTTGCTTCCCTCGCTTGCTTGCTTGCTTGCCTTCCTTTATCTTCCTTTCCTATTCATCTTCCTTTTCCATTCCCCTTCCATTCTCTCCCTTACTTCTTTCCTTCCGTTACTTCATTCCGTTTGTTCCCTCGTTTGTTCCTTCCTTCCATCCTTTCTTGCTTGCTTCCCTTCCTCCGTCTTCCTTTCCCATTCCTTTTCCCTTCCTTTCCCATTCTTCTTCGTTCTGTTCCCTCCGTTACTTCTTTCCCTTCGTTCTCTCGTCACTTCGTTCCCTTCCTTCGTTACTTCGTTCCTTTCATACTTTCCTCTCCTTTCTATCACTACATATCATTCATGCACTCCTTCCATTCCTCATTTTTCCCTTTCATCCATCCTTTCCTCTCTCCTCTATTATAATATTCGTACAAGTCCACACCCAGATTAGTAAGCCCTCACTTTATTGATACATTACATACTCACCCCGTATCCCATACCACCATATAACACGTGACTACATTACATCTATCACTCCATATCTTCTTATCAGTTAGTTTTCCTTCCATCGCTCCCCTCCTCTCTATCACTCCATCTCTTTCTAACATTCATTCTTCCTTTCTTCTCTTAACCCTTCCTTTCACCCTTCCATTCACCCTTCCATTATCACTCTATCCATCCATCTACTATATAAATAATTAAACTAACTATATCTTCTTTTCTACGAAGCCACCGTCCTATCGAGTCCCCACCCCCTGGTGGTAGCAGTGGTGATAGTCATAATGACAGTTATTCTCCTGTCAATCTACAACGCAAGAAAGGTCTACGTGGTTCGTTTGGTAAAATATTCGGTTCAAAATCAAGGTCAAAGTACAGAGATAGCACAGGTAGTACTGGATCCGAGTCCGACAACGACACGGCATCGATCGATTCCTACTCGGGAAAGAGAGAGCTGGATCGTAGGATCAAGCGAGGTTCGATTTTACTAGGAGACGCATTGACCGCGAAAACGCCATTTGCCTTGTGGAATGCACATACCGTGGTGGCGTGGTTAGAGGTAGGTGTACTTTGAGATGGATGGACTTGGAGGTGTGGATGCGTGGAAGTGGATGTATTTAGAGGTGGGTGTTCTATACTGTAGGGTTGTGTACCAGGGTAGTGTCCACGGATCGGCGTTAGATCATATTGAGTTAACGTACAACCGCGTCTTTGGGACGATGTTTTTGCTGCCGTAGGCAGCACACTAATCTTGACTTGGGTTGCTGTGTCTCGTACCCAGACCTCTTCGCGGAACTATGTATAGTCGATCTACATTAAAATCACGCTCGATTTTTCATGGGTGTCCACAGATTTATGACGTTTTATGACGTAACTTGTAGATGTTCGTATATAATCGCCGGATGCGGAAACTATCTGAATCAAATGTTCGGATAGAACTCGCCAACGGCCTGCATGCAAACAAAATAAAATCTCTTTAGCGACTAGGGCCACGATATTTTGTGAAGAGCCACGATATTTCGTGAAGAGCCTCGTTCGTCAATCGTCATATAACGTGTTCTGCTTTAGTGCTGAACTTCTGGCAGTTGTTAGTTTATCGACTGCTATAATGTCATCTTTTTGTGTTCATATTAACTGCATTTTTTATGCAAGCCTTGTACAGAGAACTATGTCATACAACTATTTTATCTTTATGTTCAACTGCATTTTTATGCAACTGTTGAACTTACATCTGTTGACTTCAATATTAACTGTTCAACTTACATCTGATTCTGTTGACTTCAATAAGCCTGCCACTTATTTGTGCTATTTAGCATAATATCACAAGTCACAACTGCCTTGAGTTTTGACTTCTAGTTTAGTATAACCATAGCGTTACTTAACCATGCAGATAACCACTAATCCCAAAACAACTTAGATGCTAACCCTATCCCCCCGCCTAATTAGTTTTCTAACCCCCCGCCTTAAGTGTCTGACTAACCCCTGGCTGTATTTTCTATGGTTATACTAAAAAACATCGTCCCAAAGACGCGGCTGTACGTTAACTCAATATGATCTAACGCCGACCGTGTCCAAGCTGGTGTTACAGAGTGCCTTGTGTTCCAGGGTAGTGTTACATAATGGTGTACTGAGTGTACTCCAGGCTGGTTAATGTGTGTTAGTTGAATTTAACTCCAATTTAACGTTGGTTGTTTTAGCATTCTTAATTTTCCTGTTATTTCTCCCCATTATTTGTTTATGATATAACTAGCTTTGGGTTGGTATGCCAGCTTGGTATGTCGCTGCTTGTCGTGCTAACGTGAAAAGTGGAGCTATTATGTCGGTAAGTTTCCTGTCGCTAGGCAGCTTCCTATTCTGAACATATAGTTGATTTTTGTCCTAATGATTTCGACCGCATGGAATGTTTTGACGCGGCCGACTAAACCCGGCGTGGAATGTTTTGACCCTGGGCAACTAAGTAGGGGAACTGATGGGATAGGGGTTAGTGATGGGGATTCTAATTAGGGGTGAGATTTAGGGGTGAGATTTAGGGTTAGGATTATGGTTATTTGGGGTTTAGGGTTGGTACCTCTCGTCCCTGGTAACTAGGGCATTGTATTTGCTCTTCAAGGCAATGTATTTGTTCGTCAGGGCGATGTATTTGCTGTTCCTTCTTGAATCAGGATTCTGATGTGACCGTGATATTGTATGTATGTATGTATAATAGTATATACTGTGATATTATGTGTAACAAATATTATGTGTTATTATATGTAACAAATTGTCAAATTTGTTTGTTTTTTAATTTTTCGTACCTTTAGGCGTTATCTGATACGGAAATTCAACACGAAATCGGTATAAACAATCCTCTTCACAGACTGAAACTTAGATTAGCAATTCAAGAAATAGTCGCGTTAACAAGTCCATCTCAACCTATGTCAAATAAAGAGGTATGCGGACTGGAAACTAGTGTCGAACGATACTGTAGAGCATGCGTTTCTTTAGCACTTTGCAACGGGGATGCTAGAATCGTTGCTCGAATGGTGGATGCCCAACCTGCGATTAGACTGCTCATTGGATTATACTGTAGCAACATTAATTTTTAGTCTCCCTGGACACCCAGAAAATAAGCTCCCCAAAAATAAGTAATTTCCCGGACATTACCCCTCCGAAAATAAGCCATCGGAAAACAACCCCCCCCCCCCCCCACAATATAAGCCCTCCCCAAAAATAACCCCTCCCCGAAAATGAGCCGTCGCCGAAAATAAGCCCTCCTCGCAAATGAGCCCTCGCCGAGAATAAGCCCACCCCGAAAATAAGTGCAACCCGAAAATAAGCTCTCGCCGAAAATAAGCCCTCCCCGAAAACGAGCCTTCCTCGAAAATGAGCCCTCGCCCAGAATAAGCCCACCCCGAAAATAAGCGCTCCCCGAAAATAAGCCCTCCGAAAATGAGCAATTGCATACGACAATACACACGTCAGAATGACAATCGTATATGATGGGGATTTTGTGCGTACGTATTTGTTTAATGAAAAACTATATATCATCATATTATAATCCACTTCACTCGTTTAGCTTTTAGTACGTGGTGAAATGAATCACGAATGGGTTGCAAACTGTTGGCTACCAAGTATAGGATTACCACAATACAAGGTATCAGGATGATTATTTCTCAGTTTTGTTGGCTATAGCTTTTATATAAGTTTTATCCATATCGAAAACGCTGTCGAAACAGTGGTATCGATGAAAATGTAGTCGGTATCCTATCGAAGGTGAAACACCTGCTATCGCTCACCACTACTACAGGCTGTTGTATGCATTTTAATTCCTCCATTGATCACTTGTTATTTTTCTTTAAATCTTTTAATCTATCTTTTGTTTTCCCCACGTTCCTGTTAGAGTACATTTCATGAATGTTTAGTCGATGCCAGAATGCTGGAGCATATTTCCAAAAAAGACTATCAAAAATACTTAAAAGTTGTCGATAGTTTTCATAGGTAAGTCTAAAGTATTCATATGAAAGTGTCACTAACCCCAAAAATGTCTTTTGTTGTGGTTGTAAATTTCTTGTAGTTTTAGAGTATCTCAGTGCAAAAATGGTTGCTTTTGGACTTTTTTTCGAATTTCTATGCACTGCTAAAGTTGAGAACATTTACTTCTCTGTGTCCCATGACAGAGCAGATGTCAATGAACTAGGAGACACCGGTTCAAATCACATGTCTATGAATCTGATAAAATATACAGCCGACATCTTTTTTGGTACTGTCAATTGCAGAACATGCTCAGTAGAGACATGTAGCAACATAATTTTGTTAAATCCTATGTGAAGGTGAACATGAAATACTTTTGCTGCTCGGGAGTCACAATAGACTATTTCAAGGTTATTGCCGCCAATGTTGACATTACTGATCTCTAAATATTAAGATAGCTGTGATATTTGGGATAACTGTGACATTTTGGGATAACTGTGACATTTTGGGTAACTGTGACATTTTGGGATAACTGTGACATTTTTCTTGCAGACGCAGTTTACAATGTGGCATAAAATGTTTAACGAGTTTAAAATACGATAGAAGAGTAAGTTTTTAGATAATCTAGTGTAGTTCATAGCTTAGTGTAGGCATGTCTATTTGTTTTCTGTTCTTGTGAGATACTTCAACCAACTTAACGTAGTAAACTATTTAGATGTTCCTGTCATTATAATTCCATCGTTTGTGTCAGGAATAAAGAAATACGTAATTGTTTCCGTGTTTGGATTGCCTGATCCAAACACGCGCGATGTTGCGAGACTTGAGAAAAGCGTAAAGAAACACGAGCCGCTAGGTGAGTGTTTTTAGCTTTGCGAAAGTCGAGCAACATCCCAAGTGTTTGGATCAGGCTATCCAAACACGGAAAACCATTAGGTATTTATTTTATAAAATAATACAAACGAACGACTACAATGTATGAATAATACAATAACACAAACTTGAATAAACTTTTGGCGGGAAATTTCCGTGTTTGGATGGCCTGATCCAAGCACGGGTATTGACCAATCAGAGCTTGCGTAGCATACATGTTATTTTATAACACTTCTTGAATTAGAGAAGACTTTCCCCAATGGGTTTACCAGGATTCGTACTAAAGACTTAGGGGCTGTTTACATGAGCCGTGCTAGCCCCACTAACCAAGGCTGAGTTGTGTCACAAAAATCTTTCCTCGACACAAGAAGATCGTTTGAATTAACTTTATGCTCTACAGCTCAACTAAGTCAGTTTGCTTTTAAAGTGTCTATCAATCCCAGTCTTTCCCTATTTTCTAACGTTAAACTATGCCAATGGACAAACTTTGAGAGTTAATAGCTCGAAGACTATATGCAGCAGATTCTGCCGTGCCACTTTGTTCGTTAGAGTAAAAAAATGCTAGCGATTTTTTCACTTCATAGACACTTTAAATATGATTCTGGGTGTCTGTAGTTGCCGTGTGAAGAACTTCGTTAAACAAATAAGTCCGGCTAACTGGGCTAACCCGGCTCATATAAACAGCTCTTTAATGACCGAGCGGGAGGTTTTACCGCAAAATTACGCTAAATTGTAGAATACCCGTCCACTTTCGCTATTTGTATCTGTTGACAGTTAGTAAAAGGGTCAAATTACGGAATGTTCATCATATACAGTACAATTGCTTCGTTCTATTTTAAAACCCCATTAAGTACACACAATATAAACCTTCGACATTATATTTAAAGAGATTTTAGAGCAACCTTGTTTGTATTTCTGCCTTTAAATGCGGTTTCAAAAGTGGACGGGTATTCTATAATTGCTTCCAAAATTATCCTCTTCGTCGCTCGGTCTGGGAAGCTCTTTTCAATTTCTCACATTTTCTCAATTTTTTCGCAATTTTTTAAAACTTTTCAGTTGTTTTGTAATGACTGGTCTTTACCGGTTTGTAAAGACCCGCTCAAGAACCAATCAGATTGCAGAAAAACTGCGTTATAAAAAGCAGTCGTTAAAAGCAGTAGAACCATTACATACGAACCATCCTTGACACATTTCATTATGACTCTTGTCCATCTATGGCTAGGATGTCTATATAAATCAACGTTCTTGTCTAACAAATACTGTAATTTATCTATAAGATCGTTTAGCCATAAAACCTATCCTTTCTCTTTCTCTTTATTATTCTTCTTTTCTATGATATGTTAATGGACATATAATTTTCGTCTATTGTTACTAAGCAGGATGTGGAACTAACCAACGGTATTTTGTTTTAGTTACTGGATAAAAGAAGACAGGACTGTGAAAATGAAAACAGAGGTAAGCATACTGTCATGGAGCTTGATCCTTTAGGCTGGATTTACAATGCAGTAATTTACTGCATACAATGATTTAAAGTGTCTCACGTTTGGGGGTTTACATATTCGTAATATTTATCCTGAGCAAAATCATAATATATCTTGTCAGCCGAAAATTTCATCTGCATGGACCTTTTGCTGTTAAAGTTGACGGAAGTGATGTCATAGCGGGCAACTGTCTACATGAAAACCTCTTCACAGATGCCCGCTATGACATCACTTCCGTCAACTGTAACAGCAAAAAAGTCTATGAAGATGACATTTTCGTCTGACAAGATATATTACATTTTTTCTCAGGAGAATCCATAGATTACATATATGTTATACGACCTTTAAAGTAAAGCCATTTAACTCGTCCATCACCGCGTGTATTGGATTTATCTATCTTCTTAACTGGCGCAACATTTTTTACACCAACACTTTAGTATCTGACATTGTATTTGTTTCATTCATACATATTTTTAGATGTGTTCGTATGGAGTAATAATCGTCTCATAAAATGGCTCGCATCTATTGGTCTTGCGGAATACGCAGATAATATTAAATTTAGTGGAATTCATGGAGCTTTGTTAGTTTTGGATCAAGAGTTTAATCATTCAACTTTGACCATGTGTTTGCAAGTTCCAACTTCCAATACGCAGGTAAGAATGGTCGCTGTAAGAAATAATTACGAGATTCACACTCTGAAATGGTGGAACGAAGATTAAAAGAATGGTTTTGCATGGTAAGATACTGTGATTGAGCAAAGCGTATAACAAAAATGCGAGCCATATGCGCGTGGTTTTAGCTTTTTGAAAGCCTCAAAACATCCAAAGTGTTTATATCAAAGTATATGAACAAAAAAAACACTTTTTTAAGATACCTTCATAACCTTGACAAATGTGATTTTTTTTAAAACTGCTTAAACCCACCATTAACCTATCTGAATATAGTTTGAAACCAAAAGTGAGACATCAAAATAGTATATTTTCTAAACCATATACGATTACTTTTACCTGTTGTTACCAAATTTGATTATCATTTTCTCCATCTTTCTGGAAGTGTTGCAGATTGTTTAAAATTATTTAACCAAAATCCCAAATTATCCAGGATTTTTTTTGGAATATATTCTTCATTAAAATAATGATCCTTTAAACCTATATTTACAACCTAAATGTTTGTGTATATTTTTAATATTACAAAATGTATTTTTTGCTTCATGCACTAGCTATGACAACTGGAAACAGAATTTAGAAAGTTTTTAGTGTAAGCCTTCATTAATGTGTTGGCTGGTCTGTAAACTAATTATCTGAATAATGTTATTGACTAATTATGTATATAGCATTTATATGTATATAGCATTTATATGTATATAGCATTTATATGTATATAACATTTATATGTGTATAGCATTTATATATGTATATAACATTTATATGTATATAACATTTATATGTATATAGCATTTATATGTATATAGCATTTATATGTATATAACATTTATATGTATATAACATTTATATGTATATAGCATTTATATGTATATAGCATTTATATGTGTATAGCATTTATATGTATATAACATTTATATGTATATAGCATTTATATGTATATAACATTTATATGTATATAGCATTTATATGTATATAGCATTTAAAGGGATATGGGGATATTGCCTTTCTGATTAGCAAATTGCCTTCACAGGGTAATCCAAGTAAACCAAACGACTCTTGTGCAAAACAACATCACTAATTTCGACATAAGTCATTCCTGTTTTCCACCACGATCCGCCATCTTGGATAATTTTTCGATATGCGTGTGACGTCACAAGCAGGGTAAAGTGAAAACTTTCGTCAGCCATAATTTCACGTATATAGGTCTAAAACTTGATTTTTGTTTTTCTTTCTCAATTGAACCACGATACTTTTAAAAGTATACCACATAAATGCTGGTACCAGAAAGGAAAGTTTTATCATATTTACCCTGCTTGCGACGTCATGTTAATCAGGCAAGGTATTAAAACAAGATGGCGGATAACAAGATTTTTATTTGTAGAAATTAGTGATGCTGTTTTGCAGCGGTAGTTTTTTCACTTGGATTACCCTCGTATGACCGTTTGTTTACCAGAAAGACAAAAATAATTTTTATTGCCATATCCCTTTAAGAACAACTATCTGAAAACATTGTTTTTAAGATTTTCACATTTTGTCTTGGGTTATATGAAAAACAGAGCATACTGTGATCGTTAAAATGATATATAGCTTGTTGGATTATCTTCTATTCTCTCCAAAATGGGAGGGAATACACCACTAGGCTAAATTGAAGGTGGCTTCCCTCGTTATTAAAATAATAAGCACACTTTAAAAAGGGAAAATTGCGTACTCTTTTAATACTCTTATAAACGTGAACAAAAACACAGAAAAAAGTTTATAGTCAAGTTTCCAGACCATACCTCGATTGACTATAATTAATATTAAGGATAATTTCTTTTTTTTAGTTGTGTCGGCTGGTTGAGAAAGAACTTACCAACTTGATGAATGTAACAGAATCTAGTCGTTGCAATGCCGATGCGGAGGTAATTTTTGGTAAATTGTTCGTCTGAGTCATCTTCAGGACGATCTTATTTAGTATCCGCGAGACGAAATGAGAGATTGTTATGATCGGACATGCCTGTATGATGAAATACATCATGGAACAAAACAACTTAGATCCTAACCCTAACCTCCGTCTAATTTTTTCCAGCCTGATGTTATGAATTGAAATACGTTTTATCCTGACGCAGAACGCGTCATTTTTATGTGCAGTCGACATTACGAACTGGCTTATACTTTACAGTTTACAACTAGTGTTAACCCGAAAACTAACCCTAAAACTAGCCCTAATACTAACTATAAATACCTTTCGATAGGACGGCGCGGGCGAGGGGTTAATGTGTCTACGTATTTCTAGTTTTAGACTACGGCGTGACATTGATGTTTTTGCGCGACATCGTTGGTGTATCGTTTTTGCGCAACATTATCGTTTATGTATCGTTTTTTTGCGCAACATTATCGTTTATGTATCGTTTTTTTGCGCGACATTATTGTTTATGTATCGTTTTTTGCGCATCATCGTTTATGTATCGTTTTTTGCGCAACATCGTTTATGTATCGTTTTTTGCGCAACATCGTTTATGTATCGTTTTTTGCGCGACATCGTTTATGTATCGTTTTTTTGCGCAACATTATCGTTTATGTATCGTTTTTTGCGCAACATTATCGTTTATGTATCGTTTTTTGCGCGACATTATCGTTTATGTATCGTTTTTTTGCGCGACATTATCGTTTATGTATCGTTTTTTGCGCAACATTATCGTTTATGTATCGTTTTTTGCGCAACATCGTTTATGTATCGTTTTTTGCGCAACATCGTTTATGTATCGTTTTTTGCGCATCATCGTTTATGTATCGTTTTTTGCGCAACATCGTTTATGTATCGTTTTTTGCGCAACATCGTTTATGTATCGTTTTTTGCGCAACATTATCGTTTATGTATCGTTTTTTGCGCAACATTATCGTTTATGTATCGTTTTTTGCGCAACATCGTTTATGTATCGTTTTTTGCGCAACATCGTTTATGTATCGTTTTTTGCGCATCATCGTTTATGTATCGTTTTTTGCGCAACATCGTTTATGTATCGTTTTTTGCGCAACATCGTTTATGTATCGTTTTTTTGCGCAACATTATCGTTTATGTATCGTTTTTTGCGCGACATTATTGTTTATGTATCGTTTTTTGCGCATCATCGTTTATGTATCGTTTTTTGCGCAACATCGTTTATGTATCGTTTTTTGCGCAACATCGTTTATGTAATCGTTTTTTGCGCAACATTATCGTTTATGTATCGTTTTTTGCGCAACATTATCGTTTATGTATCGTTTTTTTGCGCGACATTATCGTTTATGTATCGTTTTTTTGCGCGACATCGTTTATGTATCGTTTTTTGCGCAACATTATCGTTTATGTATCGTTTTTTGCGCAACATCGTTTATGTATCGTTTTTTGCGCAACATCGTTTATGTATCGTTTTTTGCGCATCATCGTTTATGTATCGTTTTTTGCGCAACATCGTTTATGTATCGTTTTTTGCGCAACATCGTTTATGTATCGTTTTTTGCGCAACATTATCGTTTATGTATCGTTTTTTGCGCAACATCGTTTATGTATCGTTTTTTGCGCAACATCGTTTATGTATCGTTTTTTGCGCATCATCGTTTATGTATCGTTTTTTGCGCAACATCGTTTATGTATCGTTTTTTGCGCAACATCGTTTATGTATCGTTTTTTGCGCATCATCGTTTATGTATCGTTTTTTGCGCAACATCGTTTATGTATCGTTTTTTGCGCAACATCGTTTATGTATCGTTTTTTGCGCGACATTATCGTTTATGTATCGTTTTTTGCGCAACATCGTTTATGTATCGTTTTTTGCGCGACATTATCGTTTATGTATCGTTTTTTGCGCAACATCGTTTATGTATCGTTTTTTGCGCAACATCGTTTATGTATCGTTTTTTGCGCAACATCGTTTATGTATCGTTTTTTGCGCAACATCGTTTATGTATCGTTTTTTGCGCAACATCGTTTATGTATCGTTTTTTGCGCAACATTATCGTTTTTAATCCCGCTGTTTATCACCCTGATAAATGTGCAAGTATGTGATAAAAGCTGTTTTAACTGAGAAAATCAGCCGAAAAGTTGATGTAAATCAGGCTGATATCTCTTATCGATTTACAAATATTGAATTTATGAATTATTAATGCTTTTTTATAACAATAATTTAAGAATTTTAACAAGAGAGCTGTCTCTGTACGCGGATTTTTTGATGAAATTGTGCGTCAATGTCGCGTTTGCTATGACTTGTAGAGTCATGTAGAGTCAAGTCTGCATTTTCTCTCCATTTAGCTAACTGATGGAAATAAGTTCAAGCGAAGTCAATCGTGGCGGAAGTTTATGAAAAAGAAAGATAGGAAAGATAAGGATAAAATGGATAAAGTGAAGGAGAGAGAAGAGGGGAGATTGGATGGTGATAATTCCGGATCGGATTCCTCTATCAGTCAAACAAGTACGACCTCTTCAGCGAGCACTGGAGGAAGAAAAAATAATGTCAAAGGTGGGTAAGGAAAGTACAGGGAAAGTACAGGTGGGTGCAGCTTGGTTCCCAGACCTCTTTTTCTCAAAATCGTGCAGGCTGAATCATAAGAGACCTGGTGGAAAATGTTTTCGGGGAAAAAATTGTCCCCAAAACTGACTCCAAATCAGACTAGGAAGGTTACATGTTCGACTCAGAATCATTTTTCTGAGGATACGAGCTTGACGATCGTCCATGTGTCGTCAGTCCTGTTTCTCTCGATCTTTCATTCTGGTGACGTCACAGAGTCCCTACTCTCTCTGTCTGAGGACTAGCGGAAAATGCAGCCCCGCGCGATTTTGAGAAAAAGAGGCCTGGGAACCATGCTGCATACTCTGTGACGTCACCAGAATGAAAGATTGAGAGAAAGAGGACTAGGAACTAGTCTGAGGTGGGTATATAATGAAAGAGAGTAGAAAAGAAAGAAAGGTAAGAGAGCTTGGGAATGAGGAAAGGTGAGATGTTGGGTTAGTTCGGTGGCTGCATGATGACCGAACACGTGGGTGATTGTATGATTACATGGTTGGGTATATATAGCAAATATTATTTGTCCAAGGGTGTACGGATGCATTGAAAATCATTTGAAACGTATATGATTGAATATTTTATTACTTTTAACAGATTCCGAACTTGCAGGGAAAGGAAACACTTCGTAACATTGCAAGACTATCGGTAAGCCAATATTTTCAAAATGTTCACTTTACACCCCCAATGTCCATCGAAGACAATGCTGTAATATTTTTTAATGCTGTACATACGTATACAGTAAAACACACAAATAAGAATCTCTATTTTAATAAACTAGCACACGTTTGGTTCTTATTTATCCCCGAGCGAAGCAAGGGTGATAATCTCGCCGCGGCAGGGTAGTCCGGGGTCTTATGTCATTCCCGTGGGAACTTCATGATCATTTTAGTTTCTTTGCTGAAATCCATAGTTTAGAGCATGATATGTTTAGAGCATGATAAACTTTGTCACCAATTTTTCCACCCATGGTGACGTCATTTTTATGGAATAAATTATGACGTCATAACATGGCCATTTTAAAGCTATAAATTAATCTAAATTTAACCATTACCGTTAAATATAATATTTCGGTTATGATAGGTGCAGCTCAATTAACCTGACTAAAATATTATTTTAATTTTAATAACCCTGTATCTATAATTTATGCCAATTATTTATGACGTCATACATTTACATGAAATGGAAAAAAATGAGCCAATAAACACGGTTACACGAAGGAAATTTGCGCCGATTTTATGTTGTTATTCTATTGGTTTATAAATCGCATCAACCTTTGAGCCAAATTTACAAACCGTGGGTTATTTAAATCGTCATGAACTACACTGTAGCAAGCGAAACATGATAACATCAACAGTGAATAGTGACAGATGCACGATTACCGTTGAAATCTAAAATCTCAAACGTTGAATCTATATCAGTAATATCGTATTTGGAGTGATAGGTTCTTAATTATATTATCAAGAAACAACAGTGAAACCAACCTCGTACGCTGGGTCTTATCTCCGGTTATAACACCCTGGGTACGAGGTTGCAGTGAAACCTGTCACAGTACGGTAGTGATTAGGCTCACAGTACGGTAGTGATTTATGTGATCCATACGTGTACTGAAACTGAATATTGTGATCTTAATTCTTAATGTACTCTACAGTGTTATGTAAAAAATAATGCACCATATTTTGCTGTTGCCTTGTTGGGGACTCTGCTACAGTACAGTTAAAAAAATAGCTACGCATTGACGTACATGTGTCTGCTGACATTTGAATACAGAGTTGGAGAGCTGAGAGAAGTAAGTTCATTGGTCAATGCAACTTAAGACATGAGACAAAGATAGAAACAAAATTAATGTATAAAATTAGGAATGCAATGCATAGATGCATGCCATTTGGCAGCTTACAGAGAAACTACGTAAATATGTAATGATTATGCAAACACAGTGTTAAGGCATACTAAAGTATTAGAACAGAAACTGGCCCATTTAATGTGATGAAGGCAAAACAGTTATTACAAAATCTACCTCTGTACATCAATGGCTGCTACGGTAGTATTAAGAGATTAATATGTGATACATAGGACATATTAAGATAGAATTGAGAGGTCAATGAAAAACACTGACAAAATAGTGTAGTTACGGACACTACAAAATTGAAGTCAATGCTTATAAAACAGTTCGATTGATTGTGCATAGATTGACCATTGGAAATGTAGATTAGCATTTCGATTAGCATTTCCACTACAAGGTTAAAAATATTTCTATCTGAAGTAAGTTGGAATGTTCAATCTCCATGCATGTTGTTGTTCGTCCGTGAAGTCAACAAGTTGTGCTCGTGATATTTTCCTTGCTGCTTCCTTACAGAAAACACCGTGTTGATGGTCCCACACTCTTTCCAGAACCCACACTTGCTCTCTGATTAATCGGTTATTTAGCACGACCCAGGCAAGTATCTTGCCTGTGATGGGGTTGAGCGATATACATTTTTAGGATTGTCATTGATTGTTGAGATAATAGTATTATTATTGAGATATAAAAGCCCAATTTTTAGATTAAGTGGATATTTTATTTTTAATTATTAAAAGAGCAATGTTTAGTAAAAATAAACTAGTAGAAGAGCTAGGTTTAGTATAACTATAGTAACTGTAAAAGCAGCTGCTGAACTAGAAGATACAGTGCTGTCAGTAGCTTTGGTGTCGTGCTAAGGTTCAGTTGTATTATTTGGAGCAAACATTATAAACCAATTTGGAGCAAACATATTTGGAAAGATTCGATTCAAATTTAATGTAGGCCGTAGCAATGTTCGAAATTATACCGCATTTCTTTTACTGTATGTCTACGAAAGTTTGCCTAAGGTGTATATCATGTTTGAATTTGAAGAGACACATTTGTATTTTTTAATCGTATAACGAACGCACTATATATGGTTTCATTCAATACTAGGTTTCGAATTTACAGCGTGTAATTCAGGCTGTGCACAGGCTAGGTTTCAATATACGAGAATTACTTCGTTTAAACTTCAAAGTAAGAGATTTTTCAAATTACCCAGTGAAACCTGACCCTCAGAACCCGCGTGTCACTAAAGTATAAAGCTTATATTTTTAGTGAAACCTGCCCCTACAAATATCTTGGTAATTTAGAAAACCGCACGCAAGAACATGACCAAAATGTTGCTCAATGTAAACACAATGGCTCCAATGAACAACAAAAGTAGTGCAATACCTATCGTAGACAAAAAATACGAAGGAAGAAGCATACTCGAAGCACTGTTCGATGACTCGAACTCGTGGTGAAGAAGTCTGTCATATTTGTTATTTGAAACAATCTCGGAATCTTTCGGTATCGCAACGTCTTCGGTTGTGACGTATTGTCCGTTTGCCCGTTGCCACATGCCACAAGAATTCGGACGTCCATAACCAAGTCGTCAGCAGACACAAAAACTGATCTTTTTATTAAGGGGGACACGACCCGAAATTCGCATTTGTATTTCCTTGACAGTGGGCAGAGAATACAACATTACCTGGACATATGTATATCATTAGAAAGCTCATTTAAAGTGGTTCTTCGATGGAAAAAATTTCTGCTAATTTGTTACGTAATCTCAAAGATATAATGGTAATTAGTAATCGTGCAGAGTTTCACTTCAAAATTCGTTGAAAGAAAGGTTAATACGTGCGAAGTTCGTATTTTGGAGCGCCGCTATTAAAGTGGTCGAGTGCGAGAAGAGTGAGTCGATGAAAGCTTATGACGTCATAGCCTCAACAACAACAATGACCCTTTTTAGTTGTTGAAGTCTATGTCGTCATCAGCTCTCCTCGACTCATTCTTCTCGCACTCGATGTTGAAGCTTTTTGGCGCAGCCTTAACAAGATCCCTACACCCATCGAAAACTAAAAATAGAATACTACACCAAATTTTTATGTATACATTCAAAGAACAATCGCCTCTTTACTCATTCTTACATTTCTTTCTAGTCGGAGCGATTTGCGGATTAAACTTCCAGTTAGCGTCGTTGGAATGGTGGGTTACATGGTGCGTTCGCAAGTATCCCTCTGCAACACCTCGCATCCCTGTCCCATAAATACCTTCAAAGGAATTTTCTAAAAGGTACAGAAGTGGTAGAAACAAAGGAGAAAGACCATCCATGTTCTAAGAATGATCATGGAAGTGTGTTGTGTTGGCGTTCCCCATATTTCAAGGGTGTATTTTGAAATGAATCGTATTGACTTGAGCACAATACGCAATAACTATATACATATTATATTGACAAATATTATATATATATATATATAATATATTATATATATATAGATTATATATTATATATATATATATATATATATATATATATATATATATATATATATATATATATATATATATATATATATATATATATATATATATATATATATATATATATATATATTATATATAAATTTATATAAATTTATATAAATATATAAATTTATATATATAAATTTATATATATATATATATATATATATATATATATATATATATATATATATATATATATATAATATATATATATATATATATATATATATATATATATATATATATTATATATATATATATATATATATATATATATATATATATATATATATATATACGTACATATATATATATATATATATATATATATATATACGTACATATACGTACATATATACGTACATATATACATATATACATATATACTTACAATGTAGACTATTCTGCAATGTAATTGGCTCTCATAGTAGCAATGTATTTGACAATCATTCCATGAGCTAGAGTCGTATGTGGCTATTTTAGACTTCAAAACAAAGAATTCTTCATGCGAAACATAGAGAATGAATAATTTGTAGTACCAAGAGTATTCTCAGACCGTCATTACAACGTCCTTTACAAATCTTAGCATTTCCACGTCTTCAGGACGACGTGTGTGTTGACTTCTACTCCAATCGTTTTAGCACAACTGGAGCATTTTGGAGGTCATAAAACAAGCTTCAAACATCAAATACGTTAGTTAATTTACCATGGCTTCTTTTAAATGCTTAACTTCACATTGCTTGTTAACGTTTTCAAGCCGCGTCGTCGTGCTTGCCACGTCCCTGTTAGCTCGTACACGACGAGAGCGAATTGTATAATTATTTTATAATATAGACACCCGTGTTGTTTTTTACAACGTTTCAAGAAATTTGTACCAAACAAATACTTGATTTATTGTTCATTTACTTTAGCAAAACATTTTCTCATTATTTTTTCACTACTTATTAGTACTTAATGTAGGCTATGATCTGTAGCCTGATAGTATAAGAACCAATCAGATTGCAGAATAGCTCATATATGGTGGATGGCTGGAATGTTTTACTAAAGTGAATGAGCAACATATCGGTATTTAAAAAATACCTAATAAAATAGCTAAAAATATCACGTGTCTAATTATAAAATACTTATACCATTCGCTTTCTTGTATATTTTTTAAAATATATTTCATGTTGCCGTTGTCTGTTCAGTTATAAAGAAGCTTTTTTAGTCTCGAGGGTAATCTGTACACCGTCTTCGTGCTGTTTCCAACAGCATTTTTACGTCTTCAGGACGGCGTGAACTCACAAAGACGTAAGAGCTGTTACTTAAAGTGTCTATGAAGTGAAAAATTCCCTAGCATTTTTTTTTGCTTTAACGGACAAAGTAGCACGGCAGGAGAGTACGCTGAAAATTTCAAGTGAATCTGCTGTATGGTCTTCGAGCTATCAACTCTCAAAGTTTGGCATGGCTAAATGTTTTTGGTGAAATCTGAAACGCGCGGTTTATTGTCGTGTGACGTATGCAGGTGTACTTACTATGCATAAGAACAATGGATTTGAACATTAATTAGCCATCTGCACACGTCATATACCACATATATTCAATCCCAGTCTTGCCCTATTTTGCAACGTTAAACTATGCCAATGGACAAACTTTGAGATTTGATAGCTCGAAGACTATGCAGCAGATTCACTTGAAATTTTCAGTGAACGATCCTGCCGTGCTACTTTGTTCGTTAGAGCAACAAAACTGCTGGCGATTTTTTCACTTCATAGACACTCCAATCGTTTTAGTAGTACTGAAGAGTTTTAGGGTGAAAAAACAAGCTTTGACGTTTTAACTACCGTCACCATCCTAGTTTGCTAAAGGTACGGACAAGGCTAAAAGGATGAATCAAAAGGAGCTTCCCATTTTCAAGAACTAGTCCAATCCTAACATTATACCTAACTCTAACCGTAGGTAACCCTAACCTAACAAGAAATCTACGGAAAGGTCCTTTTGAGTCATCTCTTTTAGCCTAAAAAGTTAGCTATTTCCTAAAGGTTCTTATAGATGTAGTGACGTCACAACGAGGTAGACGTCGTTGTGACGTCTTCTGTGCATCTGTAAATGAACAGACATCGGGAAAATGGAATCTATTTGTTTTATATAATAAAATTGAAAACAAACCCTTGAAAAGGCTCATTGAATACCTTAATAAGCAGTCATCTGACGTGATCTGACGTGTCTATGTGTATGCCCTCTAATAGAACATAGCTGACATCCATCGCATAATATCAACAGGTTATTGTGTAAAAGCTCGTGTCCAACTTGGACACTTCACGTCTCGTCGGCTATTACCTATACGACTCCAGCTTGTGGTATAATTGTTAAGGGGGAACTGTAGTAAAAAAACAAATAATATTTAAATCAAAGACCTCCAGGTGAATAACGTTTTCATTTTCGTATTTTATGCTTCTTGACGCTTTGCTCGACAGCTCAAACTCTGTGTACAGCAGGGGTTTCATTTCAAATTTGACGACATTGGGCACCTGTTCTGCATGTTTGTAAGCTATGAATTATTGGAATTATTTTAGCATTGTATGCAGTAATAATTGGGTTGTAATATGATGATTTTTCGTATTAATTGTGTGTTTCTGAGCATCACACAAGGTTCCAAGTTTTAGGAACCAAGTTGGCGGTTGGTTGGGGCGAGCTTGTGGAAAGAAAAACACGTTTTGTGTGTGATGGATGACACTATAGCGAAGCACGGTAGTGACGTCAGCATGTTGTTTCCAAACAATAGAAAAAGAGCGTTAGGAATTCCTTGAGCGTCGATTTCGGTTTATTTGTCTGAGTTTTGGTTCTATAAATACCATTAACGCGCTCTGATATTCGCGGTTGTTAGGGTTATTTCGGGTTAATAATCCAATACTTTAACAATTCCAGTAGTTTCTGGCTTACAATGTGCGGAACGACTGGTCAATGACGTCAAACTGAAAAGAAAACCACCGCTGTACATCGACTTTGAGCCGTCGAGAAAACTGTAAAATGGCGGCGTCCAGACTCCAGAGGCATAAAATACGAGAATGAAAACTATTTTTCGAGTACAAGAGCAGATACCGTAAAACTATTAACATTTCTAAACATTATACTAAAATTCCTTTTATTTAAAACTAATTTGTTTTTTAACTACAATTCCCCTTGAAACATATATTTTTAGTATAAATTGACAGCTCGGCTCCGCCTCGTTGACTATCTGTTCTTAGTAGAAACTGACCATTGTCCATTACAAATGCTGCATTCTGATTGGCTACTCAACCGTTGTCTATTCGTGATAGACCATGATGGCGAAATACGCTCAAAACAATGGCAGAAAGCTCTCGTTTTGGCGAGGTTGCAGATGAGTTTTTGGATAATTTTTTGGAGAATGCATGATTTGTAATAGTCCACTAATTTGTTTCTACTGAAACAACTCGTCCTCATTGTCTATTTAACAATTGGATAACGAGTCCGAATTGTCATTGTCGTTTATAGACAATGAGGACGAGTTGTCTAATTGTTTTAGTAGAAACAAATTAGTGGACTATTATAAATCATGCATTCTCCAGTTAATCATGCATTCTCCACACAAATTCCAGTTAATTATAGCCACCGAATGTTCTAATAAGACAGCATATTTTGGTTAATTTTCAACAAATTTGAGTTTTTGCGTCAAATTTGGGAGAAAAACACTTTTTCTCGAAAAAGTGTTTTTCTCATTCAAAACAGTGATAACTTTTAAAATAACAGTCGGATTGCTCTAAAAATGGTTTTATTGCGTTCAGCGAGAAACTAACTAATTATGTTCAGCATTGTTTGGGGAGAAAACTCGGCCTTCACGTCACTCGCCCCTGCTCGATAGCTAACGACCATTCGCGAACAGCGTGGCCAATCAGATTGCAGCATTTGCATTGGACTACTAATAGGTTTCTACTAATATATATGTATAATAACTTCTAGTATATATATATATGTATGTATGTATATTGTAATTATTATTTCTGTGGAAATAAGTATTCGTTATATTTTCACTGGCTACGGTACGGTCGAGACAGACCGGGGCATCAGATTAGTCGAGAAAAGACTAGACCAATATAGTGTGAAATCCCCTGGCCTATTTCAACATCACCGTAAATCAGTTAACTTTATACTCCAAATTGACGGTATCGAAAAAGATGGCGACTTGTATATTTAACCATAATTCCTTGCGCGCAGTAAATATTGAATCCTCGTAGAAATAGCAGAATATAGAGTTTCAAAAAGATTAAGTTTGGTAAAAAGGAAGTTTGTAAGTATTTAATTCATGTTTATAAAGTATAATAACAGCTAAACATTGTTTACCTGATTTAAAGCGCATATAACGTCGGTGGGGATTTAACATATTTGTAATCTATGGATTATCCTGAGATAAATTGTAATATATCTTGTCAGTTGAAAATGTCATCTTCATAGACTGTTTTGCTGTTAAAGTTGACGGAAATGACGTCAAATCGGGAATCTGTCTACATGAAAACATCTTTACAGATGCCCGATTTGACGTCATTTCCGTCAACTTTAACAGCAAAAAAGTCTATGAAGATGAAATTTTCAGCTGACAAGATATACTACAATTTATGTCAGGAGAATCCATAGATTACAAATATGTTAAATCCACACAGACATTATAGGCACTTTAAGGTCGCAAAGCATTCTGGTAAAATATACAGCCGCCATCTTTTTCGGTAGAGGCAATGTTTTAACCAAATGACTATTTTATTTTATATATGATGTACGTTACGGATATTATACTGTAAACATATAATTGTAAAAAAACGTTTTTGTAATTAACAACTATAAGCTATCTTTGTGTGGCTACAGTAACATGTTGGTTCGTGTTGATGCATTGTGTGTTTACAGTGTTACGCAATAAATAACAACATTATTCAGATACAGCAGCTATATGTATCTAAGGTGAATAAAAGCCCATACTGCGCAGTGCGTAATTTATTTACATTTCTTTGTTGATGTTCATTGTTGGGTGTTTACATCCTAACCTCAGATAGCCTGCGAGCAGGCTAAACCTCAGCCAGGTCTCCATTTGCTCATTTCAGATTGGTTAGTTTCAAATATGAGCGTCGTATAACATTCTTACAATTAATACTTTAGAAAACTCGTCCCTGCTCGGACGACCTATTTACAAGGTCCGAGTACGGGTAAATTTTTTATCCGAGGAGCACCAAAAGTACAGGGTCGTGGTTCTTTAGTGTACCCAAAAGACAGGGCTGAGACAGAGTTTGCCCTGCCTCGTATCCAGGCGTCTCAATCCTTTTACGCCTCGCTCGCCCCGCTCCTCCGCCTTGCCACGCGCGCGTAACTGCGTACGAGGCAGGAGTTTGCCTTAATTTCGATAATTGTAACAATGTTGTTTTGGGGTTGGTTCCAGTCCTCTCTCCACATTTCGACCTTTTGGGTATACTAAGGTACGCAGAAATTTTTTTGCGATCACTTTCCATGGGAAGCCATATGATTGGTTATCAAGGTCCCAAAAAAGTGATCCCAAAAATAATTTTGCTAAAGGTACAGATATCCTAATTCTGCGCATGCGCCGCGACAGTTTATAGCGGAGCACACAGATTTCGATGTTTGTTCGCATTTCAGTTTGGATTTCAATTTCATTACAATATATAAATTGTCTGCATTTTGGGTTTAAAAATAAAATCTGTCGTTAAAGTGGCTGCCTCGTCCCCAGTCGCTCGCGTAGGAAGGCGCGCGAGGAACGACGGGAAGGGGAGAGAGCGAGAAGCGACTGGGAAATCCTGCATCCAAAATGGTGTTCTCTGTAATGGCCACTAATGGGATTTGCAGCTAGAGACAGGAATTGCACCAACGCAATATTGGTCTGACAATATAAGATACTTGTCGATGACGTTTAAATTAAAGATTTATAGGTAAAATACAATAGTTCGATGACAATTTTTAAATTATTCGCGTGAACATATACGCGCTACAATTGCCAAAATACCAGTACACTTTTGCTTTATATGAATATTAATATGCTTTGTAGAGGAAATATGTAGGATATAGTAAATTATTGCAGGTCAAACACTGACAAAATATAGTTTAAATTGCATAACTATGGAGGCGTAACGTTGTCATAAAAGCTGTAAACAAGGGTGGGTGATGACTGATCTATTATATTATATTATATTGCTATGTGCTATTACTACCGACGTACCTGAGTTTGAATGATTTCTACCTTTACAGTGTATATATCGATTATAAAATACAATATATGCCGTTATAACGGCACTCGAGAAGCTGGTAAAACACTCGGCGGTACATCGCCGTTTAATATAAACACTCGTGCGCTGTTATTTAACACTCGAATACGATAATCACACGCGGTTTTCACCTACAAAGAGCTATTTATATAGACCAATATGGCATCGGCGTATTTCCCATCTCTAGCTCCAAGTTTGTCAAGCGACTTCGCGTCTTCGCCATTTCCAAAGCCAATTTGCAATGTTTCGATCAAATTTGCATTGTTTCGACACACGATTTCGCAGGCTCTAAAATTCTCACTTATAGCATTCCCATCAACCCTTGTTTTTATCACCTTCCCATCAACCATTGCTGGCACTCTATTGCTAGCCTGCGCCGCTCCGCCTGCCCACTCCCGATTAAGAGCCTGCGGAGGAGGCAGTTAAAGTGGCACTACGATGGAAAATTGAGTTTCTATTTTTTTCCAAAAATTGAAATTATGGCATTTAATACTCAACTCGGTTAAGTGGAGCGCGGTGATGCCTGCGAAGGAGGCTAGGAATTTACAACATTCATTTCTAATTGACGCAAACAAACAGCACAACAACCATATGAGATGGAGAAACCTTGCTGTGGTCCAGTGTGGTAGACGACAGCTGTTTATTGTAACGTATCGATAATTTGTTATTCGTATAGTTAATGTAGAGCTTGTAGTAGTTAATTAAATTTATCCAACCTAGTCTCCACCATGTAGCTGTGACATTAACTCAACTCGCGCTAAAATAACGCTAGTTAGCGCATGCGTTTAACAGTCAATTTCTAATCGCACATGCTTAGTCTCTCTCACTAATCTATTGATCTAGCAACCCAAAGTAGGGGAGTGAGCGAAAACCTGGGGGTTAGGATCTTTGTTGTTTTGGTTTGGCGGTTATTTGTTAATGTAGACATCATACATTCACAGCTACGTGTTACCAATGTAGACTGTCTAGGTGGAGACTGGGTTGATTTATCAGGATTAATGAAAGTTCATAATACAAATATTCATAATGTTCCATAGCTGGTATCAGGGAGGCCAGAAAAAACCTTCCACTAATGTGGCCAGGAAATCTGGGCGGGACCAAGATACCAACTCGCTGCCCGCTCAGGAATTATAAATTGCGAAAATGTTGTTATTTCTTCAACGTTCAAGTTTGAGCTCACGACTTTAACTGACCGAGATGCCGTTTCTTGAATAACGATTTATTTTATACACTTGCTTCTGACACGCCTTCCTCTTGGGAATACTTGCTATTTATGAATACACTTTCGGGTATAGATAAAACGCGGATGCGGATTTGCGGAATTGCGGATTTGGGGATAAAACGCGGTTTGGGGATAAATAGCGGATTTGGGGATAAAAAGACAATGCTAACATAAAACGTTATAATGCGTTTGCGGTTTGGCAATTGTTTTACTTTATTGTAATACATAATAATTTGCATGCCATATCCGAATTTAAGCAAATAATACCTATCAATTAATCACTCAGCTTCGTGTACCAATGGCTATTATTGAAATTGTTTGAAAAAAAAACGAATATCAAATATATTTTGTAACTTCTGTGAAATAAATTTTAGCGGTGTTAAAAACAAATTGCGAGTTGACTATATAAGGTGAATAAATAAATCTAAATTAATCAATTACGTGCCTGATGCAGCAGACCTAATTAATAAAGAATTGCGACGACGAACGATTCTTAAAAAATATCCTTGATCGCGCGCTTCAAAAAACTTGTTTCAACGTCTAAAATTTGGGAATATTTATTTATTTTTAAGATATTGTCCGTGTATACAATCATGCAGTGTTGCCCAGTATACAAGCTCGAGCCCAAGGCGAAAGGTTGCATGTGTGATACAATACTTCGTCGATTGGTCGAAGTTGTGCCCAACAACAAAATTACAATTTCAAACGTTACGTCGTCTACAACGAACACGCATTTCAGACGTAGTATCCGTCTCATGATAGTCACCGGATACAACGCGTCTTCAGACGTGGCATATAATAACTAATATGTGAAAAATTGTTTAATGCAAGGTTATTCCTACTTATACAAGTTATACCCTATACGTGAAAAATAAAACAGAAATCGAAGTCTTCAAAGCTGTATACCGAACTCTTGTAGATAACGAACATGAACGGGAGTTAAGTAAGGCCTTAGCCAGTTGGGTATCTCCATGCTTTGTGGAACGAAGTACGGCTGCTTCGTTCGGATACAACTTAGGTTTATATGAAAATACACATTCCCTTCTGATCTTTAAACATAATCTCCCCACCAGGTGTTGCTAGAAAACCTCTATTCATTCGAGAGATTACCGTCATGTCGTACGGTGGTTGGCAATGACGCCTCCAGGCTTTAATGTTTGCGAGCAACCGTGGCAACTACGAACTAAGGGAGGGCAAAATCGCAAGATAAAAACCGTCACTATGTTCAGTCGTTACATTTTGCTTTTAGACGTTGAAACAAGTTTTTTGAAGCGCGCGATCAAGGATAATTTTTAAGAATCGTTCGTCGCCGCAATTCTTTATTAATTAGGTCTGCTGCACTACCTTCAGGCACGTAATTGATTAATTTAGATTTATTTATTCACCGTATATAGTCAACTCACAATTTGTTTTTAACACCGCTAAAATTTATTTCACAGAAGTTACAAAATATATTTGATATTCGTTTTTTTTTCAAACAATTTCAATAATAGCCAGTTTGCAAGGCTTGGTACACGAAGCTGAGTGATTAAATTGTACTTATCAACGCGTTGATAGGTATTATTTGCTTAAATTCGGATGGCATGCAAATTATTATGTATTACAATAAAGTAAAACAATTGCCAAACCGCAAACGCATTATAACGTTTTATGTTAGCATTGTCTTTTTATCCCCAAATCCGCGTTTTATCCCCAAATCCGCGTTTTATCCCCAAATCCGCGTTTTATCCTCAAATCCGCAATTCCGCAATTAATTCCGCAAATCCGCATCCGCGTTTTATCTATACCCTACACTTTCCTACTATACTTCGTGCCGTAGGAAACTAGTTATTCTCCTCAAATATCCAAGTCGGATTCGAACGTTTTATTTCGCGAATTTTTTCATTCGTTCGACTTCAGTAATTAAAATGTCCGCCATTGTGATGCCAATATGGACTTATCACTGATTTCGAAAGAAGACTGGAACAAGCAACGTTCAGAAAATGAAGCCATTACTAAGGGACCAAGGATACTGAAGGAGCGTAATAGTTAGTACAATCTACAGACACGTGTTTCGCTATTCCACAGCTCGTCAGTGTAGCTCGGTACAATCTAGATATGGCACTAGAAACTAATTATACACAAGCGATTGCCGATGACAACCGCTTGTGGTACAATAGCACTATAGCAGTCATACGCACATCCAGAGAGCGTGAAGCGGCATAGGGCCAGAGTGCTCAAACTAAGGGTAGTGGGCGTTGCTGTTGCATTATTATCGCAAAAGGACACCCATACCAACTTCACACTATACTTGTTTTTTTCGTTATTCAAAATAGTTTGATAGTGCTTCGATAAAGCGCCGCAGAGTGTGAGCAGCGGCGCTTATTCGAGGGCGGCGCCTATTAATATTTTTGCTCCCAAAGCTTAATCGGGAGCGGCGTTTAATCGGGGGCGGCGCTTGAACGAGCAACGGTACTCTATGATAAATATTTTAGCCAAGTCTGACTAACATTAGCCAAAATCAATTGAAAATGGGCCGATTTCAATCCAATGCTTTAATATATCACTCCGTCGACATGACGTCATTATCCATGTTTGTCCTCTTTTAACCCATAATTCTTGCGGCCATAACAAAAGAAAATAGCTCTTTTACAATCATTTGTGAGTCAAATTTGGTTTGTTTGTCTGCATTTTGAGCTATTAGGGACTTTAATATCTACGATGCGGCAACCTCGACGACGCGGATTGAATGACTATACCGTATATGAGGTTTGAAGTTTGTTTTATGACCTCCAAAACGCTCCAGTTCTGCTAAAACCCCTTGTAGCTAGAGTCGGAGGAACAGTTCTGACCTCTCAGCGAGTTCACGTCGTCCTGAAGACGTGACAATGCTCAGCTACTACACATTATTCATTCTCTTTGTTTCGCATGAAGAATTCTTTCGCTACGCTATTCAGTGAGAATCTAAAAGCCCGGCGCACACAGCACACTAGAGCTATCTGCTTAGCCAAACTTCATTCGTGACCGATGGCGTAAGGCGTTAGCTCCAGTGTGCGGGGCAGTTTCGTAAGCATTTCGTCACTCGTGCCGTCTTTCACAAATATTCAACATGTTGAATAATTTTTGTCACGAATGATAATTTCCTCTAGTGTGCTAGATTTTCCTCTAGTGTGCGAGCTTACAACTTTCCGGCAATACGCATGCGTGTTGAGGTTCAAATTTCAAAACAACAAACATGGCGGATCATTTGGAGCAAGAAAACGAAGAAACATTGTTGTTTCTGTTGCTTTTGAGGCGACGTCGTAGACGTTTAAGAGCAGCAAACAGACAGATATGGACAAAACGTTGGATTTTAAGACGGCAAGGCAAGGGGTATATGCAAATCTTGTTCGCGAACTAAATGCAGAGGACCCCGAGAATTTCAGACAATTTCACATCGTAAAGGCATGGATAATCTGGCCAAATATCAGCTATTTGATCGTCTAACATTACATCAGCCACCAATACACTAGGTGCCGCCATGTTTGCTGTTTTGAAATTCGAACCTCAACACGCATGCGTATTGCCGGAAAGTTGTAAGCTCGCTGCTTTCACTTCCCCGCACACCAGGGGAAATTGTCATTCGTGACAAAAATTATCCAACATGTTGAATATTTGTGAAAGACGGCACGAGTGACAAAATGCTTACGAAACTGCCCCGCACACTGGAGCTAACGCCTTACGCCATCGGTCACGAATGAAGTTTGGCTAAGCAGATAGCTCTAGTGTGCGCCGGGCTTTAGGCCAGGTTTACACTACAGGTGTATAAAAAAAAACGAGACCTTTAGAAATTAACCTATTGTTGTTAAGCACAAGATTTTATGCTCCTGGGAATTTAAAATAGCTTGGCTAATCATATGAAGGAGCATAAGTGCATAACAAATTGTCAAAGTACTAATTAGTCATATCATCAGTTCGAATAAAAATGGTTCAACTGACCACAGAGCAACGAGTTTTTACTCAGGTTTTACATTATACCGAGACTCAAAGTATAGCCGCAGTGCAAAACGCGTTTCGAGCAAGGTTTACTGGTCGGAATGTTCCTGTCAAATATGCTCCTTCATACGATTAGAAGCTATTTTAAATTCCCAGGAGCATAAAATCTTGTGCTTAACAACAATAGGTTAATTTCTAAAGGTCTCGTTTTTTTTTATACACCCTGTACAGTGTGTATAAAAAAAACTGAACCCTTAGAAAACGGTCTTATAGTTTACACAACAAAGGACAAAGCGAGATTTTTCGTTGACATCAGCAGTTTTTTTACTACGCACATGCGTACTGCCCGACATATTTTACTAAAATGGCGATTTTTTCGGCTGCCGGAAACGTTTAAAAACAGCATGTTTACAAGCCGTTTCCTTTTTCGCCGGAAGCTCTCCGCACTCGCGTTTGCAGAGAGGTTTAATGCTTGCATATAACCATATAAACCAGCTAAAATTATTAAAATTGCTGCCGATAAACAACCAAAATAACCTGGCGCCATTTCCCCCCGCTAACATTTTAAACGCGTATGCATATGTTTACACTACAACGCTACGTTAAATTTGCCGTAGCGTAGTGACTACGCTACGGCAAACCACTCCGGATTAGGCAGGTACAGTGTAAACACAATTTTTTAACGGATCACTAACTCCCGCCCACTTCACGTTAAACCATAGCCTCGAGGCACGATCGAAACCCGATAAGGTTTGAGATCACACGACAAAGACGAATTCACAACACGAAATACACGACCAAAATTTGGCACCGCACAGACATCTACGGTACGTCTTCCGTTTCTTTGTTGTGTTTACACTATTGACTATTCCTGAGTAGTTTGCTATAACGTAAAGTCACCAGTACTTAGCATTCCTGGTGCAATTCATAGACTGTCAGTGGTTTATATTTGCAATGGCGTATAGACTATAGTGTAAACATATTTCATTATCAGGTGGAGTCTGTACGCAGGCTATACGTAAGGACAGGTACCACCAAAATGTTAGAAAGCTGTTTTGGTTGCCCTTTCAAATATGTAAATAGGAACTAACTGCGGCAACGTCTAACTTCTTGTACAATATTAGAATTCTTGGATCAATTTATCGAAATACGATATGTATAGCCGAAATGAAAACTTATTACATCTTTTGCCCTCCATTAAAGTAAATACAAACCTTCAATTGCACCTATATATTGAAATATTACAACATTCATCAACATCAACAGAATATCAATAGTGTTAATTTATTATGCACCGTAAAGGAATTATTCAACAACATCTCAAGAGCATGACCGTGTATTATTTTACAAACATTAAGGTATCGCTATAAGACAAGTCCTGAAGACAGCGAAACGAAGACAGTTTCACTGAAATAGCTCATAGCTACATCTTAATTTCAACACGCTTATCTCTTCATTTGACATGCTCTTTCAGAGAGCCGTGTGCAAGAAGCGTTAAATTACAATCATCAATAAAAAAATCGAAAGCAAAGTATCAGGCCATGTCCACATGACGTATGCGTTTTCATCAGTGGCGTGCGGTGACAGGAATTGATAGGCTCGTGCACTGGCCAGTTGTAAGATACCCACATACCCCCAAATGGGCATGTTCCCCCAGAAAATTTTGAATTTCGAAAGCTCTAGAAGTGCATTTCCAGCGATTTCAGAAACGAATTTTTTTTTTTAAATTATCTGATGAGCAGGGTATTTATTATTCATATCAATTTAGGATAAACATGTTAATTCATTGCGTCCATGAGTCAAGATTTAAAAGCATGAGATATATTTTCTTCAGCCAGTTAAAAATAACGTAAAATGACTGCCCAGAACTATATCACTGAGAAGAATTAACGAATAGTTTTTATAATATTGGTGCTTCCTGATTAGAGTTCAAAATTACAATATTCAAAGTATAAAACATATTTGTAGCTGTTACCTTTTAGTGAATTACATGCAATAATTATGACAAAATTTTAAATTTATTATAATACGCTATATTTATTTAAAAGCAAACTCCACTCGCTTTTCTTTTGCACAAAACTCCTTTATTACATCGTCATAAAATTGTGGTTTTTGCCGCAAATTGTTCAACTTCTCTTTTTCAATGGCAATGGCGGCCAATGCTGAAAGTCGATCTTGTTCTTGCGTACTATACGTAACGGAGATACGTTTTTATACGCTTGAGCGCAGAAAATGATCTTTCTGCCGTAGCGGATGTGCTTGACATCGTCGGTATAAGCTGACACAGTCGGTACACCTCTGGAAAACAGTCTTTTAAATCAAGTTCGATTATTCTTTGTCAAATACAGGCTTTTCGATTTGAGTTCGGCGGATGCGTAGACAACGGCTAAATAGTTCCCCTTTTAGTGCTTGGATATTGAAAAAGTTCCCATAGGTGCTTTGCAACGATTCCATCAAGTATCTCTCGGTTCTTGTGGACCGCCAAATTGTGTGCTGAGATATTTTCACGCATTGCTGATCCAGCTGCACATCGATGCGGGTACGACCAAAGCTTACGTTCATCAGACAACTTATCATGTGTGTTTTCGTTTTCTCGTGTTTGCTGATGGCGTTACATAAGTTGCCTAGATCATCGTATCCTTTGCATGGCCAGCAAAACAACTTTTTCAAGGTTGAGGACCCAGCCAACCACTTGTACTTTTCGTAGTTTAGTGTTTGAAAGCTTCGAACGAAAACTTTGTTGCCTCGTCTTGATGTTTTATACAATGCTTGAAGTTCAGGAGTAGGACGACCATTTTCAATTGTTTCCTTTTTCTCGGAGAAAGACCTCGATCCGAATGGACGAGATAACAACATCACATTCCGTGATTTTAGGCACGAAGTTCCAACAAAGTAACATGTTTACTGACACCTTCTTTTATATGTTTGGCTTAAGGTATAGGGCGTAAAAATGTTTAAACTGAGGTACATTCTAGGTAGCACGCGTGCATTCTCGGTTTTCATTCTAAAGAACCGCGTAATCGATTACGTCATGAAGATGTCACGCGTTTGTTGTACTAAACAGATTGCTTCTCAGCTATGTTCTCAGCCAACCATAAATAAAGTCGTTCACATTTCCAAACAGATTGAAAGTTATCACTATATAAAGATTACCATTATTATATATTTAAATAGTTGCACCAAATGTGCGCAGCAAAAGGCACGTGAAGAGTTATTAAACATGATCGTTTATTTTGTTGTCTACGTCAACGTGCGTCGTACAAATTGTGTTTGGTATGTTCTATAATTGATTAATCCAGATAATATCATGTAGTACTGGTACATAACGTCTTATCTTATAATGGAAAACCGACAAAACCGTGTCTCGTATGTTCTGGACCACCCGAGAAGGGTCAGTGATTTTAGCTTAATGTATTCGCTATTCTGAAGCGTTGGAGTATTTCAGTTGCTGAATCATAGTTAATGAAACCGCGCGTCCGCAAACATTAAATCTCTGTGATTGTCAATGCGCGTTTAAACAATTAAATAAACAACATATACATTTAGGGAAATAAGTAAATAACTGACATAGAGAACTAAATATTACCTTTCAAATTATATCACCAACGACGTATTCTTCATTATTTATATGCATTTAATATAATTTAAAACAACGCGCCTTGCGGCTTGCTCACATCTTAAGGTGGCTCGATAGTCTAAATCATGAGATTTACATGTTTTGTTTTTTTTTGGTTCATTGCATAGCTCTAGCAGTAGTCTTGATTATTGAAACGTTTCACACTTAGCATTTGTATATCTAGAGAAATTGTGTTTATGATAAGCGGCAGGTTTTATGCAAATTAGTTTGCTGGATTTATTGGAAACAAGATTTCTCCACGCAGGTAAACGTTGAGGGTATAAAACGTTTCAGTAAACAAGACCACCACTAGACCTACGCAATGAACCACAATGAAGCTCAGATCTGCATTACAAACATTTTTATGCGAAAAAATGCAATTTCTCATGATTTAGACTATCGAGCCATTTTAAAGTGTTTTTCCTCAAATTCTGGAATTTGAAGGCCACGAGATGCTGATTTGGTGATATTCACCCCTGGATCTGTTTCCGTACGTCCTGATGGCACATCAGAATTGACAGAGCCGGTAGGAACAACAACTCCACAAACAAGTTTGTAGGAATCTCCAGTAACCCACAAGCCTAATCAATTATCCAGGGAAAGGTACCATGCACTCTCGGTGATCTAATGAAAGCCATCTCCAGTTTGTCTGTGAAAGTCGAGATCTTTGGAAAGCAGCATAAATCTCTGGAACATTTAGTATCCGACGATAGTGAAATCCTAAATATCCCTCAAGGCAATGCGACAATCTATTAATATCCACCAGTTAGCCGAAGCATCGAAATTTCTCGAATTTTACTACGATGAAGATTCAGAAACTGCTTTACTGCGTTGCTTGCCTTGCTTTAAATTACAGTGGCGAGGAAGAGATCTACTGCAGCAACCAACATATTTCAAGCAACTGTCGTAGATTTAAAGCTCGGTACAGCAGCTAGACATTTTCATACATTAATCTCTTTCTTATCTTGTTGCTCTGTGGATGTTGGAAGCATTGTATATAGTCGCAACAATTTTAACGACATCCTCTATATTGTTTAGAGAAGATCGTAAACCAAAGAATCGACGCATGGCTGAATCAACCTCTGCCTTCAACATTATTGCCGCCCCATATATGAGCCACAATTGATAAAGATACACCGTCGCGTACAATCAATCAAGCCGTGCTTATTGTAGCCCGAAACGAAACTGGAATTCCATGTCCGATTTCTGTTGCAGCTCCAGGTTTATACAGAGTTTGAGAAAGCTTCGTACGACACTTTGACAGAGATGATCGATGGACACTTTTCCAAAGAAGTTCTTTCCAGGCTTTGTGGTATCGCAGCAGATGGTCCGTACCAAGCAAGGGGCTTTCGCGAAAAGCTTTTGGAGGAGTTAGGAATCGTGGATTGTCAAGATGGTGAACTTGCCTTGCCTGTAACGTGGGCTCATGTTCCCAATCTAGTAGTCGTTTACGTAAGAGATCACGGTTCAACGAGTGGTTTTCATTTTAAGAAATTCTTGAAGAGATATAATGTCGTCAACACCATCCTCTCAAATGGAAAGGTTTTGCCTTCCTACAACTGATTGACAAAGCTGCAAGACGACCAGTTGCCTACGCTTCTCAAAGATTCGCAAGTTCTTTATACGAATTACAATGGCTGAAGATTGAGAAGTACTATACATGCAGTGTGAATTCGACATGCTGCATCCACATCGACCGGAAGAAGAAGAGCTGCATGCAGTACATGATTGTTGGGTCAGATTTTGTTGCTGATCTTCTTGCTTTCCTCCACACCATGGAGCCATTTGTGCACTTATGTTACGAGTCCAGCCCCTTGGAGTGCTCATGTGGAAGCTTAAGCTATGGTGGCCCATATAGTTAAGGCAAAATTGGAAAAAGCTGCAAATGGCGACGCGAGCTCCTTCCGACGGTTACAAAATGCCAGAGAAACTATAATACCTCGGAGGCCAGTACAAAGGCATTGAGTTGCTAGAGGGATGGTTGGTGACAAAAGATGGCGAAAGAGAAGCACCGAGAGCCGATTCACATGGGAGATGCAAGAAGAGTAAGATATCAAAGAAGAGCGTCACCAACTGGCAATGGATCTGGTGGACGCACTTGATAGAAGAGTCCAAATCTGTAGTCGCTTATCGTTGCTTGCACATTCTTCAAGTGTTTGATGCTGGATTCCTTGTGCTTAAATGTAGCAGATAGGGAATACGAAAACTATGGCGTGGAAGAATGCAAAGCTCTGTTGTCTGTAGCATCGAAAATACCACATATTTCCACGTCAGGAATGGATTTCGATCCTCGCCTGGCATTTCGCTACATAAGAAGATTCAAAGATGCTGTGAAGGTTAGCATCTGGGATAGACTCTGTCCTGACTGGTTTAGTCTCGTCAACGACAACACCTACTTCCATCACAGGACACCCAGCTAGTATCGCTCGAGGTTGCGGAGTCGGAAAAACTGCAGGACACTTTGTTCGAGATGAAGTTTCGCATGAATTGTAAAGAGTTTAGTGTTCTATTGCAAGAACAGAACTTTTACAGTTCGTTTTATTCCAACGAGGATGTTTACAGCGTCGCAAACCGCCATCATGTGCCTTTCTGGATATCGCCGCGTTGTCGAAAGGTGGACCAGAAGCCATTGCTACAATTCGATGAGAGCGCAGCAACAATGTGGTGGCCAATCCAACGAAACATTGCAGGCAAGAAGGACGAAGCTAAACTGGTGTTTACCTCCATTGAAGAAGTGTCACAGCACCATCAAAGAAAGTGTTCGTTCACTTCAAGAGAGATGACGTAATGAGACGTCATCGAGGAAACACTCTATTTTCTGGACGTGCCAAAGAATATTCCGTGTCTAAAGTTGTTGATAGAGTGGATTCGGTACAGATCGTTGTCCTTTTCTTGCTGACTCGTAGACGTTAGAAGTTATAAACTTTGATTTAAGGTAATTCCTCAGTAATTCTCTCCGTAATGAAAATTTGCTGAAACTTCCCTGTCTTAAAATTATTGATATACTTATATTAAAATCAAAAAGAAAAGTTGGGGTCACCGACCTTGTTTAGAAGATATGGCATATCGCAGATCACCTCTTACTCAGTTTTTATTTTTCGCAACTAGTAATTTGATACAAGAAAACATGGTATTTTAGGGGAAAAAAGAAACAGCTAACAGGGTTTATTATGATAAAGAAAGATCGTTTCCCATATTCTTTGACATGTTATTTGAAGAAACATTCATAAAAAATGTAAAATATTATAAGTTGTAGAAATGATTTTTCTCTAAGTTTCTGTTATAACACGTATAAGTGGAAGAAGAAAAGAATTATTAAGGAAAAAATTATGGTCACCGACCTTCTTTAAGAACTATCGCCTTAAACCCGGTATTATCAAGTAGTTTACAAACCTACTTGCACAGGAGCCCTAGCTAGACTTGTGTAACCGTTCTCGGAAAATAATTGATTTAGTCCCTTAATAACTCTTTTCTACCAGTACATAAGCGGTCATTGTTAGAATTGGCATTAAATTGTCCTAAAATGGTCGGAAATTTTTGAAAGTGTTGCATAATGGCCATAAAAACACTGATTATTGGATGTGCGCAGTAAATGTGCGCAATGCAGAACTGGGAATCACCTTAAAGGCGATCTCCAGTACATTTTTATTTACTCACATTTATAAACTCGCATTTATACATTTTTATTTACAAACCAATAAAGTGATACCTTTTTTCGATTTCTATTTGTCGAAACTGGAACATTTCAGACATATCTTGGAAAATATATCCCTGACAATTTACCCAGACCGATTATAGATGGCGGATCGTGCACAGAACGGACTGGTTATCACTGTAACATGAAACTGTATTACTGTTATGGTTTTATAATCATTGCAAACCCACCGCAGGGACTGAACAAGCAATACCACCATTATCATGTTAACATTTATCGTGTGTTGACTCAACTCACTCAAGTCAACGTAAACGGCTAAACATGCGCAAGGATATAAACAAGCTGAATACACTATAGTAAAGTCGTACGTGGTTTAGACATGGACGCGCCACCAAACCAGAAGCCTGGGTACGAGTCTGTTGGCGCACGTCTCAACCTCTCTTGGCGCAGCGCTTGAACATAGTCAATTGAAAAGAAGGTTAGGAAACTCGATGGAAATGCAATAGAACTCATTATCTATGTTTTTGTCCAGGTTTATGCAAAAGTGGTCATTTCATCGTCACGTGCGTATTGTTTTTTCGCCGAATCAACCAATAGTAATGTTTTAAATTTAAATTTAAATTTAAATTTAATTAAACCAAAACATTGCTATTGGTTGGTTGGGCGAAAATACAATACACACGTGACGATGAACCGACCATTTTTTGCATAAACCTGGACCAAAACATAGATAATGAGTTATATTGTATTTCCATCGAGTTTCCTAACCTTCTTTTCTATCGACTATGTATAGGATAAAGCCCGAGAACGAGGGATTTATGCTATATAAAGCCCCGAGGACGCGTAGCGTCCGATGGCTTTATATCGCATAAATCCCGACGTTCGAGGGATTTATCTGACTTATTTCATGATTGAGGAGGTTTTCCAACAAAATTTTGTCTATTTTTTCCACCTTGGACAAAGATTTTCCTAGTTTTTTCTTCATTTCTTATCTAATTAGTATTCATAGGGCTTTATGCTATATACAGCCCGCGGTACATCATAACCGACTCGATCATGAAATAAGGCTTGAAAAGCCCTTGGCGGGTTATAATTTCATGTTACAAGGTTCCAAATATATATTAGCATATATTAGCAACAGAACGATAGATATGTTATGTATTACCTCGTTCTTTAAAAAAACCGCTTTAAGTTTCTGTTTTTATTTTAATTTCTGTATTTATTTTTATTCTGTTTTTATTTACCCGGTTTAAATTTTTGTTATTTATATATATAATATATATATAACATATATACTATTTTTATGCATAACATATCTATCGTTCTGTTGCTAATATATGCTAATATATTTGGAGCCTCGTAACATGTCAATAAGTGTGACTGGGAATTAAAAGAGTCGAACACTGATTATGCCATTAAGTGGTCTGTTTTAAAACGAGCAAATTCATATAACAGCGGATCCAATTATTGCAATTTATGCCTTACGGAAAAGCTTTCTATTCTAAATGCGGACAAACGGACATTGTTAAACAAAAGATCTGAGCTCATCTCCAAGTGCCGACACCGAAACAAGTTTTATCTATAAGGCCAAGTAAAAATATATAGTAGTTTATCGTGACCGCCCGCATCCTTTTTTCCGGCCGCATCAAATGTGTTTTTATTTTTATTTTTTATTTGCATCGAAAATCTGTCTTGTTTTGGGGCCTTTTGCGCCACCTTTCGACCATTATCGCGGCGTTTCGGTATCTCCGTTACCTTTCGGGACTTTTCGGTTCATTTCGTGTATTACACGCCACAATTGGTTTTGGCGCAATCTTGTATCGAAGCATGCAGTTGCAGAGAAATCCATTCGATTCTGTCATGGTTTTGTTTGTGCTTGTGCTACAACGTTAAATAGATTTAATATGTGATAAAATTAGGTTTTGGTAGCGTGATGACCATTTCGGAGAAGTCATCTTGAAAAAAAAAGAAAAAAGAATAAAACTACTATATTTTTTTACTTGGCCTAAATAACATTACGATTTTACCTACTTAAGTGCTTTGTAAACTCTTATCATTTTAGTCTGAAGATCGCCTCTGAGCGTGAAACTTAAGTTACTGTTTTTAACCTTTTTATCTTTTTAATAATATATATATATATATATATATATATATATATATATATATATATATATATATATATATATATATATATATATATATATATACCATATATAGTATGTGACAGTAAAATCACAAAGTCGGCGTAAGGTTTAAGAGCGCTCAATACCATTGTAGGTAGAGCGGAATAATATAATTTAGGTCGAATGCTGTTGCAATATATATATATATATTGATTCGTCGGAGTAACAATTATTGTATGAGGTGAAGCATGATATCGAGAATTATAAAGGCCGAGGTTTGTGTTATCTGCCGAAGCCGAAGGCTGAGGCGGATAACACAAAGTGAGGCCTCGATAATTATCGATATCATGCGAAAACTGAATCCAATAATTGTTTTATTATACATAAGAAGTGCTAAAGCAATGCGTTGGCGAATCTTTGCGAAGAACCCGCCATTTTCCCATTTTCTTTCGCCGTAACCAAGCTGACAACAGCAAGCTAGCAACAAGATATTGGAATAATGATGTCATAGCTACACTTTTTGAACCATAATATTGGAACATTGACGTCACATGAAGATAATGTCACGAATTAACTGTATGCCAAACAGCCAATCAAAATCGAGATAGAGGAGATAATGCATAATAATATTACTTATTAGATTCCTCTGTGCCCAATATTACAAAATATTTAAGTCGAGAATTCAATATTGGGCGAGACCGAAGGTCGATCCGAATATTGCAAATCGAGAATTAAATATTTTGTAATATTGGGCGAAGATGAATCCAATATAGGTGTTTTATTATATCGAACAAAATATCTTAACACAAAGATGTTTCTTCGCACGTAAACAGATGTTTCTTCACATCGTAAAATATTGGAGTGTCACGTGATGCTAATAGCGACAATTCATTGGATGATTATATGAGAGGGTATGATAAAACTGAAAGTTTATGTTGAATGGTAATAAAGATACTTCATTTTTTAATAGGATCCACAATTCATAAGAAACAATGTATGCAGATACGATCTTTTACGGAGGTGACATTATCACTATGGATGAAAACAACCCAATGGCCGAGGCTCTGGCTATTAAAGATGGCATAATCACTGCAGTTGGTCAACTTGACGATATCTTGTCGTTAGCATCAGATGAGAAGACTACTATGATCGATCTGCATGAACAAGCAGACGCTTATGCCAGGTTTAATTGAACCTCACACACACCCCGTTGAGATGTCATTATTACGTTGTATGTTCATTAATGTTGATTGTTACGATAACAAATCGTATGCCGAAGTAAAGGTGAAAATACAAAAAGCTATCTCCCAGACGAAGCCCCAAGCCTGGTGTCTATTCCTCGGCTGGGATCCAGAGCTCGTCCCCGATCTTCCCATATTAAGCGCTAATTTCTTGGACAAAGAATTCTCATCTGAAGTTCCAATTGTTATTAAAGGGCAAAGTGGTCACATAGGTTGGGCTAATCACAAAGCGTTGGAGGTAAATGAAACCAGAAACTATTATAAATTAGTAAAGCGAAATGGTGAACTGTCGATACTTTTAGAAACGATATATAGCGGTACGTTTATATTATACGTATAGCCTTCATCAGCAGCCTCGTACCCAGGCGCTACGAGGAACACGCGCTTACCCATTCTTGATGGATCTATGGTTGATATGGAGAAATCTTTTCAAGAAGTACCATTTGAAGGTAGTTTTTGTCTTATTTTGTGAATTCGGTTCTCGTATAATATCAAATATGCTGATTTGGTTTATATATATTGTCGCTCCTCTCAGCGCGGTTTCCTCCACAGCGCCTGTGTACAATGCTGCTTCATCAGAGCAAGAAAGGCTCCGCTCGAAACGTATAAACTATATATATATATATATATATATATATATCCGAGAGTAGTAAAAAAGTAGAGTGCTGCGTAGACAGTGTTTTGAATATATAGCAAAGTGAAAAGGTGGTAAACTGCCAAGAATTTAGTGACGAGATACTGACGTTTCGAGCGGAGCCCTTCATCAGAGTAAGACCATGAAGGGCTCCGCTCGAAACGTCAGTATCTCGTCACTAAATTCTTGGCAGTTTACCACCTTTTCACTTTGCTATATATATATATATATATATGAAATTCATTAATAATTCATGAAGCAAAAACAAAGCAAATCAGTGGCATGACGGCGATCTGTATATATGATACAGATTTCGGTTGATTTACATAAACTTTAACTTCGATTTACTCCGCTAAAATGGCTCGAATCTTCAATATTTTTCGATAAACATAAACGTTTAGACGTTTGAATTTCACAAGCCATTTACAACATTCGCGTCCGTGTTGTATCGGATATACAAGCTCTCGCCTTCTGCTCGAGTTTGTATATCCGACACAACACGGCCGCTCATGTTGTAAATAGTACTTGTATGTATATATATATATATATATAATATATATATATATATATATATATATATATATATATATATATATATATATAAGTAGAGAAGTAGAGTGCTGCGTAGACAGTGTTACTCTGATGAAGGGCTCCGCTCGAAACGTCAGTATCTCGTCACTAAATTCTTGGCAGTTTACCACCTTTTCACTTTGCTATATATATATATATATATATATATATATATATATATATATATATATATATATTTATATATCCAAAAACCGACTGCCTACTACACTTTCGGATATTATAAATTAATATACCTAAATGATAGTGATCCAAGTATTGAAGATTGCCTGATTCCAAAAGGTCGAAGTTATTGCTTAACACAATATACCCATAACTTGGCGAATTGATAAGGTTAAAGGGCATTCGGGTATAAAATACATTTCTCAACAGTGTTGTAACCCCAAATATGTTAACAAATATAACTATAACCCTAATACTAACCCTATTAATTCTGTCATTAAAGAACATTGTCAACAAAAAATAAGTACCTTTTCAATCAAAGTACGTAACTTCATTAGCCAGCTGAATATAGTAGTTTGAGGTTGTAAAAATGCTCGTAAAGCGTATTAATTGCACTGTCAAAGTTGCTAACCTGAATCATTGCCTGTCATCTTGGATGTATTTTCGATATGCGTATGACGTCACGCAACCAAGGGTAGAGCGAAATTTTTATCTAGTGATAAGTTTGAAATTTGATTTTTGTAAATGTCTTCCTTTTTCAATTGAACCACGCCATTTTAAAAAGCATTCCGCAGAAACTCGGCAACCCACAGAGTAGTCTTATCAGGTTTACCCCGGATGTGACGTCACCAACTTCCAGTTAATTAGGCAAAGTATTACAACAAGATGGCGGATGACAGGATTGTTTTTGGTCAAAATCAGTGCTGTTGTTTTGTACTTTTGTTTACTTTATTTTAAGAGTATTTTTCTTTACTTGGATTACTTTCGTAAGCCTATTTATGTTGCCAATGTCCTTCAATTCATGCTATATTACGCATTATAAAATATTTACAAAGTATATGTTGACATTAATCAAGGAATAATGAACTTACAAGATTATTATTGATGATATACATGGACGATCGTAAAGTTCAAATACTCAGAAACTGTTTCGGATAGGTATCGAACCTGTAACCTTCTTATAACCGGTGAGACGCTCTAACCATCTAAGCAAACGAGATAAAGTAACCATCTTCGCCCTCCTAGCGTAAAACTAGAAGGTAGTAAGACATTTTTTCTCATGGTTGTACCGTATACAATCGTAATTTGTAATATACGTATTTTTACTATTTTTATTATTTTTACTATTTTCATATTTTTTTATATTCTGTATACATATTGTTATAGGGCCTCTATTGATAACAGCACATAATTGTATTATGGCTGATTGAGTTACCCTATTCAAATAAAGGTATATATAAAGTAATCTAAATCATTAAGCTACGGAGACTCAGAATCACGGAGAGCTCCCGCATGGTTAAATTATAAAATTCAACGAAACAAAGTAACGAAACTAAAACGTAACGCTATCAAAGATTACTTTACGAATGCCGCGGTGTCTTCCAAACATTCTGTTGGTGAATTTTGGAAGAAAGTTAAGCCTCTATTGCCGAACAGCAAAAGTAAAGGTTCGAGTAATGATAACATTACCTTAATTGAGAATGGAAAATTGATTGAAGATCCCGCCTCAGTATTTAACACATACTTCACGACTTCCCTCATCGATAAAGATACGTTATCAATGAGTGAAGATGACTTTGTCAATCATCCCAGTGTAACATCAATAAAGGAACTGAAATTTAATTTGGATTTCCAATTTAATCCTGTTAGTAGTGCCTATGTTTCTAGTTTCATACAAAATATTGATATAAAAAAAGGTTGTGGACCTGATGGCATTACCCCCCGGTTAGTCAAAATAGCAAATCTCGTAATCGCTGAACCTATCACAAATTTATTTAATTACTGCATTTCATCCTCGACATGGCCAAAAGACTGGAAACTAGCAAATGTTACGCCAGTATATAAAGCTAAAGAGGATTCTGACAAGCATAACTATCGGTCTATAAACATCTTATCAATTATACCCAAACTATTTGAAAAAATAAAGTTTGATCAAATGTACGAGGCGTTTTTACCAACGTTTTCAACGAACATGTCCGGATTTTTAAAAAATCACTCTTGCTGCTCTGCGTTAATAAAAATTACTGATGATTGGCGCCATGCCCGTGACGAAAAAAAGGAAGTGGGAATCATTGCGATCGATTTATCCAAAGCGTTTGATTCAGTTTGTCATTCCCTGCTCCTTGCAAAGATGAAAGCCTATGGTGTGAAAGATTCTGCCTTGAAATTGATAAAATCGTATTTATCAGAACGAAAGCAGAGAGTTCGATGTAACGGATTATACTCGGACTGGCTTCCCATTGTCAGTGGAGTACCCCAAGGCAGTCTTCTTGGACCCCTCCTCTTTAACATCATGATAAATTATCTTAATTTTGTAATTAGCAACACATCATTACGCCTTTATGCTGATGATACGACAGATTATTCATCGCATATAAATCCAATAATATTGGAACATAACATCAACCAGGATTTAGATGTGCTATGCGGGTGGTTTAAAGAAAACTTTCTTGGAATTAATACATCAAAAACACAAGCAATGGTAATTGGTAAATCTGGATTTAACTATAACTTTATTGTTGGAGCTGATTCAATTGAAACAAGTAATACGTTGAGAATACTTGGAGTGGACCTTGATGTTGCTCTTAATTTCAAGTCACATATTGGTGTAATGGTAAAAAAAGCATATGCTAAAATTGGAGCACTACGAAGAATTAGACGCTTTATACAGCCAGATATTGCAGTTCGTCTATACAAAGCCTACATTTTGCCCCAGTTGGAGTATTGTAGTCCAATACTGGTTGGCATTGGCAAAACTCAAGCTAAAAAGTTGGAAGCTGTAAATCATTACGCAATCAAAATTTTATTAAATATTCCGCGTTCAACTGACTACGAAACAGCTCTTGATCTTATCAATATGCGAACACTGGAACACAGGCGATATGTTCAATCCTTGTCAGTATTCTTTAAAAGTTTTAAGCTAAATGGACCAACTTATATTTCAGACTTTTTCACATTACGGAGTGAAACATCTTATAACCTACGAAATAGTAAGTTTAAAGTTAGGCAACCATCGTACAATACTATGTATCTTCATAACTCATTTAGCTATATTGTATCATACTTATGGAACAATTTACCAGTTGACATCAAAGAGACTGATTCCTTAGCGATTTTTAAAAAGAAACTACAAAATATTGTTTTAAAGCAGCATGTTTATGTAGCAGCAGCTCGTAATTTCAAATTAGTATATATTGGTAAATTTTGATTACTAGTATACTTGTATTATAGTTAGATTAGTGTTGTTCTGTTTTGTCGAGCGTTTTTAACATGAGGATTGGGTGACCACTCCTTACGCTTTCGACGGTAAATAAATTATTACTATTACTATTACATTCACTACATCCGTGTTTATATACACAACACATGCCCAAGCATTATTAAATAGTGACTGCCGCACTAAGGTAGTACAGTACATATCATATCAATCAAACAACCTTCTCTCTCCATCAAACCGCTTGATTACGTGACCGCTAAACTCAACAAACAGTCAATAGGAGATTCCGACACAGGTTAAAATAATATATCCGTATGGACTTGAAACGGAAGGAATAACAAAACCAACGGCAGGAACACCAGGACTGACTTCGTAAGCACTTTAATTTGGTAAACATATTGCTCACTCTCATATACTTATATACAGTATATACACGCAGTATATACATGAGTAACATATTTCATTCTATACTGTATATAATGTATTTACGTAATTACTAAATGACATCATAGCTGACTCATGCCAAGTTATAAGTATTTACGAACTGGTTACAAGTGTTTATCAATTTCAGTGATCAAATAACGTCTAGTTAATTAACTGCCTTAGCCTAGGCATAACCGTAACAATATTCAAACGTTTCGTTGTATTGAGATAAATTTGAGAAACATTTTAACATGAAAATTTACTTTCGTATATTTCCGTAAGAATGATTCTAAGGTTCCGCTGTGGCCATATACGTTCTTGGAAATGTCTTTGAGAGGCTTGCTCATGCCAAAACGTTTTCTATGATCTCAACCACTACATTCCTAGAAATATTTTATTTTTAATTATTTTTTCAGATGGCTGGAGTAGACCGAAATATGGAGGATTCCCTTCATGGTGAGTACTTTGGAAAGACCCCGGATGGAAAATTCAATGGTTGCATAATTGGGTATTCTCTAATTGATAAAGTCATATCTGCTGCACCTACACCATCCTACGATGAGTTATGCCAGGCGATTGACGAACAGTGGAATGACTATACGCTTCTTTCGGTTTCACGACAATCACTGAATTATATTACGTTATGACGGATAACTGCAACCGAGCACTGGAAAACCAAGCACGAAAGTCAGACTGCCCAGTCAGAATCGCTGTATACTTGACCTTCCCGAATAAAGAAGATGACGAGGTGTCGAATCATGGATGTATGTGTTGCAATACGCAGGGAAACATAGTTTGTGGAAACAAATTACTGAAAAAACAACCTCTGTGATAATGATAAACTTTGGGTGCAAGGGTATAAGATTGTGGCAGATGGATCCCCACATTGTGGAACAATGGCTGTCCGGGATCCTTTCCTTCGTAATCAGCTCACTGAAACACTTGGCTTTCCTTCTATTCCTGATTCTTGTGGTAATCTACACTACAGCTGGCACGAGCTTTATCGATTGGTAAAGCATTATCACGACTTGGGAAAGCAGGTAGCAATTCACGCGAATGGTGACAGAGGAATTGAGAGAGTAATCAGTGTTTTTGAAAAGGTTAGTTGCAAAAATATTATGAATTTTTATAGAATTGACAACGATTCTGTGGCAACAAAAATTAAGTTTGTAAAATATTGGAACGTACATCTTCAAGTTTGTTCCACAAATTTACTTGAAAATGTGCGTATAATAACTCCTCATGATAATGAACGTTGAAACTTAGCAATCGCTGAGATATAAGACATTTTTTAATGAGTTAAAATTCTCGACCCTCCACACGACGTCAGAGACCATAGCATTTACATATCAAACAAACTGCAATATTTCAAAAACGAAGTAAAATACCGAAAAGTTGTAAAAGGTGTTTACGAGTTCTTTCATATTAGACAAACTTGATATTTGTTGCCAATTGTGCTTTAACTAATTTTTGTATTTGAAATGTTTCGTAACTGTTGGAAATTTATACAAGCTATTTATAATAATACAACGTGTTGTGTAATATATGTATCGGTAATCATATGATATATAGCGAGTGAAGTTAAAGATTAATACTATATACTGTACTATAGTGATATTTTAATATTGTGCCAAAATTCCACGAGCTGTTGCGCAAGTGCAATATGGCACAAAAGTTCAAATATCACTTCCTTAATTGCTTGAGCAAAATTATATGCATGATTACTTGTTTATTATATGTATGGCAAAATTACATCTGGCAATTTTGGAGTGCTGCTGGTTGCATTTTTGTTTACCGCTTTTCCTTTAAAGTGTTTATGAAACGAAAATTGAGGTGACTTTTTTATTGATTTATTTGAGAGAACTTCTCAAACGATAACGAATGGCGTTTGTAGTTCTTTAATATCTTATCTCGTTCTCGAGTTATTCAAGATTGTGTAATATGACCTATGATGTCACCGAGTTGTACCCACCATTAAGATGAATCAGAAAATAAAGCATATCTTCAAAAATATTGAGCAAAATTGTTTGAAACTTTACACAAGTATACAAGTCACTAAATTGAATATCCCCACGTCAACTTTATCATTACCATAGCAATATATATTAGTTCCCAGACTTTTCATCCTGCAGCAAAAATTTCCCACCATGCCCTACAAAGATTTTGACTCGAAGTTGCTCTGTTTTGTTGGCAATACTATTGAAAATATACCTCACTGATCAACAGTTAAATATTGGTTTAGAAAAGGCAGAATATAAACAAGTTTATGAGAGGAATAACGGAGTCTGGGAACTAATCTATTGCCATGGCAACGATAAAGTTTACGTGGGTTATTCATTTTAGTGACCTGTATACAGTACTTGTGCAAAGTTTTGAAGATATGCTTCATTTTCTGATTCGTCATAATGGTGGGTACAACTACTGTAGTGACGTCATAGGTCATATTGCACAATCTTGAATAACTCGAGAACGAGATAAGGTATGGAAGAATTACAAACGCCATTCTTTATCATTCGAGGAGCTCTGTCAAATAAATCAATAAAAAGTCATCTCAATTTTCGTTTCATTAAACATGTGTAAATATATACACTGCTGAAGTGAATGTGGGAGTCTGCGTAGAGTAGACAGATGATACATGGACGATCGTCATGCGCATATCCTCAAAAATGTTTCTGAGTCCCGGACAGGGATCGATCTGATTGCCGGTGAAATGCTTTATAACCATTGAGCTATAATGATGTATTGGTTCGATTGATATATGTATATACTGCCCATGCGGCAGTCACTACTGTATATCAGTAATGCTTGGATGGCCTTAAACCAAAGTTTTGTCGATTTAGGAACTATGGAACATTGTCGAAGAGTATTACTTGTTAAAAGCATTATTAATTGTCGGCTTATATAAACTAGATATATAATTCAAACGTAGAATTAGAAATGCAAATGTTTCATGATGAAACTGGGCGTTGAAGCATAGCGAGCAATAAAACGTTAGTTTTCGATGAAAGCTTCAACTAATGATGATGATGATTGTAATACTCCATATTAAATATTTAATTCAGAGCTGCTACATCGTTGTGCCATGTAACTGTTGAATTCTGCTTTTTTGAACATAATTTTTCTGAGCTGTATTTGGTCGATAAGTTCAGTATTCGCCAACATTGACCACATGTCCCTTTAATAGGCCTTCGTCGGTTCCATGAACAACGTTTGCTTTTGTAGAGCGTCGTTCGGCATTCTCACGCAGTGGCCTAACCACCGCAAATGTTGTCTGTACACAAACGCTTCAATAGTTTCTCATCCAGTGATCTTTAGGATCTTCTTATTGCTGTATACATACGCAAAGTTACCATTTTCCGGATCGATCCGTCTACTCCCTCCCCTCCCTCCCGTAACAATCTGACGTAGCAAGGACATCCATTCCAAATCGAACTTCGAAATCGCGCTTTTCACCTCATTCCACGTAGCGGCATTGTAGGTTAACCTATTTTGCTCATCTGATGCCATTTTATCTGAGCTGACGCAATGTTCGATTAGACGGTTGGGATTAGCATCTGATATCATGACGCCTAAGTACTTGAATTCAAGTACGTGTTTCAGTGCCTGTGTGCCGAGGGTAACGAGGGATTTGCAATTGTTGATATCAAAGGGTGTGTTGATGCTCATTGTTTCGGTTTTGTCACGACTAATGGTGAGTCCATAGCGGAGAAAAACTTCTTCAGTAATTTTCATTCCGACTTAAGGACTGTTATGGTACGAAAAATGAGCACGAATATATCGTCAGCATACAGGATTTTAAAGAGCGTCGAGGTACCACATGGTGGGTAGTGATATCGCATGATGCGGTCCGAACACTCCATTGGTATGTTGTACTTGAAGCGCACGCCAAAGTCATCGCCGAGAGCAGATTCGAATTCGTTTTGGAGCACACGACATGCTGTGTCAAAGACGATGTTGAACGCCAGGGGGGATTCAATGCCACCCTGGCGACAACCACTTTTGACTGGAAAATATTTGCTCGAGCCCCGAATCTTCGCCTTCGGAATTATCCGACTCAAATTCGATGTCACCGTAATACCTCGATAGTTTTTCGCCAGCGTCCGTAGCCCTTTCTTATAAATACACGATATTATCCCCTCTTTCCATAAAACCGGTACCATCAACGTCGACCATACTGTAGTTATCAGCAACATCAGGTAAACCATAAGCCGAATTGATTCCCTACCAAATTTCAGGCCCTCAAGCGGAACTTTATCGACGCCCGTCGATTTTTGATGGTTGAGCTTTTTTAGGGCGTTCTTGACCTCAGATTGTGTCGGTGGCTCCCCACAGACAGAGACTGCCTGATAAATCTGGTCACGGAGACAATCTCATGGGTGGATAAATTATCATTGTCTTCGAAGTGTTCGGCGAAATGGTCATGGAGCTTCTCGTTGGAGATGAGCAGCTTGGACGACGCCTTATGGAGTTTGAAATTCTTGAGCTCTCTGAATTCGTAGGCGACCTGGCGGGTTTCGTGTAACTCATTTTGGGCGGAGCACTTGTTGGCGTAGTACTCGTTCATGAGGCGTTTTTCGAGTGATTTTATTTATAGGGACGTGCGTTGTTTAATGAGTCGACATAGCTCGTCATTCTCCCATGGGCGTGTAACGTGGACGTTCTTCAGGGTTGGACATGTTATCTGAATGGAAGACTGGATGCCATAGATGATTTTGGTGTTTAGATCCTCCAGATCAGTCGGCGGAGGGGCAGCGAATGTCGTGTCAAGAGTTTTGAAGTAATCTTGCCGAATTTTGTCATCATCAACCTGGGCGAGGTTTTCGTTGTCGGATCGGATTTTGGCGTCTGATTTCTTTCCACTGCTCGGTCAGTATATATAATTTATTTTATTTTTTATTTATTTATTTTAAAAATCTTTTGCCAGGAAACAACCTCACTCTCAAGTGATTTTCAGGAAGGTCCTGGATTTACAAAGTTATAAAGTTTTTAGTATTTAAATAGATACTAAAAAATTAAAAAATAAAAAAAAATAAAAAATGGTTAAATTAAATAAGTTTTATAAAAGTTTCAATGTTAGTAGTGTTTCTTATGTTCTCAGGAAGAAGATTCCAATCTTTCACTGCATGGAAGCAAAGACGTTGTTGACCCCATAAACATCGAGAGGCAGGCTTACAAATATCATTTTTATGCCTAGTATTGTATTCATGCTTGTCACTAATAAAAGTAAAATCAAAATCCCAGTCAATTAGGCCATTTAAACACTTAAAAATAAATAAAATACGGTGCTGTCGGCGTCTCTCTGACAATGGCCACCATCTCAGTTCTTCCAGAGCCTCTGTAGCAGACGAATGCTTAGGATTGTCAAGGATGATTTTAGCCGCTCTTGTGTGCAAAATCTGAAGATTTTTCATCAGAGTTAAGTTGTTTTTTGTCGCCCCAAACCACATCGCCATAATCAAAGATGGGAAAGATCATTGTTTTAACATAGAGCTCTCTGACATGCATGGGAAGTAAGTGCTTTACTCTACTTAATAGACCTAAGCGCTTTCTCACTTTACTTGTAATGTAGTCCATATGGTCGCTCCAAGTTAAGTTTTCATTAATAACTATGCCTAAATACTTATACGAACTTTCCCTGTCGATATCTTTGTCGTATATCCGAAGGCTGAAAGATTCAAAGGATGCTAATCTTCGAGATCCACCAATGAGCATAAACTTCGTTTTAGTATAATTTAGTGTTAGCTTGTTATCATACAACCACTGTGCAACCAACGCCAGATCTTCATTAAGCATATTCTCTAAATCATGGCTAGATTTAGAGGAGCAGTGCAGGGCAGTATCGTCAGCAAATAACGTAACGGAAGCATGTTTCAGACACTTAGGTAGTTCATTAATGTAAATAGAGAACAATAGGGGACCAAGAATAGATCCCTGTGGCACTCCAACAGAAATTTTCCGACTACTTGACGAAGTTTGACCAATGACTGTACATTGTTGGCGGCAAGTTAAATATGACTGGAACCAAGCCAAACTCGTTCCAGAAACTCCCAAGTTCTTCAATTTGCGAATTAAAACGATGTGATTTACGGTGTCAAACGCTTTTTTTTAAATCAATTAAAATAACTCCATTTATCAAACCATTATCCATATTTGAAAGCAATTTATCATTAAATTGAGCCAATGCAAGAGATGTAGAACGGCCACGTCTAAAGCCAAACTGACTTGAAGCCAAAAGATCATGAGAAACTAGGAAATCGTAAAGCTGTGTATGAGCAGCTCTTTCTATCACTTTACTGACTGTGGGAAGTATGGATATAGGTCGATAATTATCTTTATTTGTTGGATCCCCTTGTTTGAAAAGTGCGACGACTTTGGCACATTTCCACATAGAAGGGAAAACCCCAAGTTCTAACGAGCGATTTATGATACGTGTCAGCGATGGAGCGATAACTGAGGCAGCATCACGCAACAGGCGGCTGCTGATCTTGTCCAGGCCAATAGCTTTGTTGGTTTTCATCCTGCTTAATTCCATTGCAACAAATTCCACAGTTACGGGATTCATTTGAAAATTATGGTTGGTAGAGGATTCAGCTACAGGTGTAGCAGAATTAGTATAACCAAACATTTTGGCTAAACTTTTACCAATGGTGGAAAAATGCTGGTTTAAAATCTCAGCAATATCAGAATAATTTGTGTGGAGTTTGTTTTCCGATGCAATTGCATTTATTTCCTTGTAACTCGATGGTAGCGTTTTCTTGATGGCCTTCCACATTTTATAATTATCATCTTTTGCATTTTCAATAAGCTTACAATAGTATTCAGACTTTAGTAATTTTTCTTCACGATTTGCATAGTTTCTTAGTTTACGATACATTTTCCAATGGTAAGGAGAGTTTAACGAGTGGGCCTTTTTACGGTGGAAATCATGATCACGTCTTACTTCAGTTAATTTATCAGAAACCCAAGGGGATCGATTACCTTTTCCACGCCTAGTTTTAATGGGTGCATGTTGATCTGCATGGTCCCTAAAGAGCTTTTCCATATGAATACTGCATCATTAATGTCACCAATTCCATCAACCACGCTCCAAGGAGCTTGTGCGATATCATTCAAAAATGCTTCCTTCTTATAGTACTTAAATGAACGGTATTCAAATACTTTCGATGGTAATTTTTTGACGCCTCCTTTGATAACACAAAAGATGGGACTGTGATCACTTATACTCGAATTTAAAACATCACACTGAACTATTCTGTGGGTGTTGTTGACCAGAATTAAATCAATTGTACTGTTAGATGTTTCCGTAATGCGAGTAGGCTTGGACATAACCTGATTCAAATTGTACTTCGATGCAAATTCGTCAAGTCTTCGACGCATTGGGGTTTTCCTATTTGCAGAATAATCAACATTGAAATCTCCCAAAATTATTATCTCCATACGCTCCAAATCAAATTCATCCAAAACATCTTCTAAAAGCGCAGTAAAATTATCCAAGTTCTGATCACCAGGTCTATACACGACACTCACAATCATAGGCTTGCAAAACGATCTCTTGATTTCAATCCAAAGACATTCAATGTCATCATTAGTGAGGTCATGTTTCAGCATAAACGGAATACAATCCCGCACGTAAATAAGAACACCACCACCACAGGTCTTTATATTGGGAACATTTCTGTCTTTACGTAGACACGAATAACCTTGTATATGAATCTCATCATCAGATACTTCAGATGTAAGCCATGTTTCTGACAAAGTCAAAATATCAAAGGAATATTTGTTAATTAGTTCTTTCACATCGTCAAGCTTGTTTATAAGGCGGTTGACATTCAAATGAGCGATTTTAAATCCTCGTAAAATACGAGTTTCAGGAATTTCGTTCACCCGGTTTCCATTATAAGAAGAATCTCCATTATTCGGTGCAAAATCTGTACTATCCGATGAAAATGGACAAATACACTTCATACAAACCCAGTTTGTGGCAGGCTCAACAAGATGGAAATATTCACTATTCTTCATGTTAATGCACTTGGCATGGTACCAATGGAGGCATTCTTCGCACTGCAAAGCTTTTTGATTGTTTCTGCATCCCTTGCTACAAACGAAACATGGATCTGTTATGGGTCCAGGATTTACACTGACGTCTCCAGCGAGTAACAGTAGATAAGAGACGCATAACGAAGCATTCATCAGACGAAGTCCAGCCTGGCACTTCCTTGATGGCGAAATACCAGAAGCACGAACTCGAGAATGACGAGGCAAACCCGAATTTCGGCTTGGATAGTACATATAATTTATCTTCTTCGCTATAATAATAGAAGAGCCATCACTGCAAATATCTCTGTCTGATTTTAAGGTTGACATAAGCAATACCAAGACGAGAAAACGGCACAATGACAGAGAGCTATAACTAGCACACCCTGCCGCCATTGCTGATAACTTTTTACTGCTACCTCGACGTACGCGACAGCTGGTTACAATCGCGACATGAAGTTGGACGTGAGGATGTAGTCCAATCTTTTCTCGTATCCTTTGGCGCTTCGCCATGTTGCTATCAGGTGTGGCTTCGCACCTACATGAAAACTATTCTCCAACCTTTATAAGTTTAACGCGTTCGCCAGCTTCAATAGTCGCTGTCCATTTGAATTCGTCTCGACGTTGATGCTGTTCACATCAACGCACGGCCATAAATCGGTAGAGTTGGTGCCTATGGTCTGCATGCTATGTTAATTTATAAACATCTGCATATTTCTAAAGCAATATATTTCTAAAGATCTGAATATGTAAATCGTTTCAAAATTTGCATAGCATGACCAGTTGCTATGGCTAACTTCGCTACTGTGCGTGGATTTGATCCGATGTATGTCAAATCCGGCACATAAATTATACAATCTATTGCCGAAGAAAGTCGACCAAATAAAATCGAAGAAGACAACAGTGGCGGATCCAGGGTTGTTCGAAAAGGGTGGCGCTCATGAAGAATCAGCACGTTGTGGTGTATATTCGAGGCGTTCTATTAAAGGGGTCTAGCTCAGAAGTGCTTAATTTCCGGCGATTTCTGATAAGAATTGTTGCGAAATTAGGGCATCACGCCGTTGCTAAAAATGCACGATTACAAAGGGGCATCAAGATTATGAAACACTTTGATATAAACTCAGAAAAACTCATAAGTAGAACCATTGATATTGTAAAAAACAGAAAACACTTGTTTGCAGGATTTTAAAGTGTGGGGAGTGTGGGGCGAGCGCCGCGTGTGTAACATATCCTAAGTAGTTAGTTTGAATGACTGAGATACTCAGCCTCTACCGATATGTGAAAGCGTATTAATTGCACTGTCAAAGTTGCTAACCCGAATCATTGTCCGCCATCTTGGATGTATTTTCGAAATGCGTGTGACGTTAGAAACGGGGAAAAGCGAAATTTTTATCTAGCCATCCTCATGTGTTTATAAATTTGAAACTCGATTTTTGTGAATGTCTTTTTCAATTGAACCACATCGTTTGAAAAAGGGTGTGAAACTCGGGTTTTATCAGGTTTACCCCGGGTGTGACGTCACCAAGTTCCCAGATAATATAATTAGGCAAAGTATTACAACAAGATGGCGGATGACAGGATTATCTTTGGTCAAAATTAGTACTGTTGTTTTGTACAAGAGTAGTTGCCATCATAAAGTCAAATATTTGAAATTGTGATTTATGTTGCCAATGTCCTTTAATCTTTGCTTTTTTATTTTGCCAACTTTCAGGTGTTAGAGAATGACAAGGACAATACTCTTCGTCACCGAATGGAACACGTTGGTCTTATAACTGAAGATCAAATTGAATGGGGAGCTAAACTTAACCTTACCTTTTCATTCTTTGTCGCTCAACTTTACTTTTACGGCAAGAGCTTCAGTGAGTCCATCATTGGCCGTGAGCGCACAAACCACTGGTCACCGTTATCGTTGGCAATTAAACACAATGTCCGCTGGACAATTCATCAAGACCATTCATCATTCCCAGGCCTTCCACGACCATTTCAAAGTATAATGACTGCAGTGACCAGAACAAGCAGAGATGATGACGACATTGTGTATGGTCCAGAGTACCGAGTGAGTGTTCACGAAGCTTTGAAAGGTTACACAATCAACGCGGCATGGCAAATTAATCGTGATAAAGAACTTGGAAGTCTAGAAGTGAACAAGAAAGCAGATCTTCTAATCATTTCTCATAATCCATACAAAATGGAACCTTTGAATCTGAAAAATATTAAAGTGGTAGATACCTTCATTGATGGACGCAGTAACAATATTTCTGCTCCTAAAAGCCTCCCACACAACGGCTCCAACATATCTTAGACAGAAACAACTTGTTTGACGTCTCTATTCACAAGTATCACAGCTGAATTGATATTTTGAAAATCTCGCTCGCTACGAGCAACAGTGCCATAACTAAGGCTAAAACAAATGTTGCTATCGATATTTTTCAATCCTTTTACATCAAATGTGTAACGAATATGAATTAGTTAATTAGAATAATTAGATTTAGCGAATTTGTATAATAGTATATAGACGTTCTTTTTCCCATAGCACCCTTCCTTTACGGATAATAGTTTGTAGAAATAATACCACTATATTTGGTTATCGACATGTAACGCCCAATTCGGGCCTATAGGGTATATAAGAAACTAAACTAAGGCAATAAAGGAGAGTTCTGAATGATGAAAGCCTAGATGGCTAGAAATGAAGAACGTTTCTATTTAAAGATTGTCTGCATGTTTTCTGCAAATATATAATGAAAATATGGTTAAGGAAAATTTCGAGTGTTGGAATATATATATTTAAGACCAAACCGGGACAAGTTGCGAAAAATGCAACTTCAAGGCCCTTCCGGCTGGAATTGAACCCGCGACCTTGCGATGCTAAGTGCAGTGCTCTGACTACTTAGTGCTCCGATCACGGAATTTTTTTACCATAAATCTTAGAACATGCATGCAGTTTAATCGAGTGAAATGCCAAATATTACTTGTTATATACCAAATTATTCTCCCGGCATTACTACATTGTATTTTCAGAACTCGTGACTAGGCTCTCGGCAACGGCCTCCGTAGATCAGTGGTCAGAGCACTGCACTAGCATCGCAACTAGGGTCTCCAGCCGGAAGGCCTGGATGTTGCTTTTTCCGCATGAACTGTTCCCAGTTTAGTCTTAAAATGTATATATTTCAACACTCGAAATTTTCCTTCACCATAAATCCTTAGTACATGCAGTTTAATCGAGTGAAATATTAAATATTACTTGTATTTATTAGGAAAATAACTGGCCAACGTTATTGACACTTGAAAGACACATTATTTGTAGACTTAATTTATTTAACTGTATTTGACTTGTAAACCGTATAAGCTAGTAGCTACTATGTTTACACAGTCGTTCTCACGTGTCCTCCTTGGTTCTTACTTAAAACTCATGCCCCACAGGGAGGATTATCCTCACAGGGAGGATAACATTAGTTAACTAAAACACATACCTCAAAAGGAGGTGATAATCAACAAAGTAATCCCCTCGCAAGCGAGGTCGCGAAGCGAGGGTGATAATCTCGCCCATTTGGCAATAACGCTAGCGGCGAGTGGTGATCTGACGAACTACATAAAGAGGATTTTACGAAGAGTGTGCACGTTTGCGTAATATAATAGGCACGTGTGTTATGTATTTAGACTCGGTAATTCCAAATCTGTTTTCAGAATTGAAATCGAGTAAATATTGCCCGAGATAACGTTCAAAATCTTATCGACAGAGACTACAAATACAAATACGCGGTCTGGGGGCCATGGGTGTAGGGGTGAGCGAGAGGATTATTGCCAACCTCGTTCCCAGGGCCTTCGGGATTCGTATTTCTTGTTCGTTTCATGTGAATATACGGATACAATTTGTATTTTTTATATTGACCTAAATATGAGAAATGCAGGTCATAGCAACGTCCCTAGGAACGGAGCAAATGAGTTTCGCCACAGAAATTTAGCGAGACATCAGTAAAAATAGGTACGCAACGCGTACATGTGTCTGCTAACATTTGTGTTACAGAGAAATATGAGATAAGTTAGTTCATTGGCTTGTGTCCATTCTTTGTGAGTATGTCCGAGGCTATGACAACGGGTGCTGACTGCTGACTAGAAGATAGTTTCGTGCTAAGTTGTCATGATATACTGCGGAATAGGAGCAAACATTTTAAACATATTTGGAAATTATAAGTTTATTCAAATCATATAGGTTGTATGCTAGCAATGTATGAAATTGTGTTTCTTTCACTGTAATTATATCTACGAAAGGTGTAGATCATGTATGAATTAATTGAGACACATTTGTTTAGGATATAATATGACAAATACGTGCGACGGTAAACATTAATATCCGTGTTAGATTCATAAGTTTCGATGTACAATTTAATATTTCGACTAAAATATTAAGCGATACGGATTTTGAAATTACCTGGCAGTATCACTATTAAATATAAACACCATGAGCCGACCACTGAAACACAAAATATAGCACTGACAAAACATGTCGGTCATTGCACGTTCAAATTCATATGTGTGTAATTTACACATGCCCAAGAATCTGATCATGCAAAATGTTGGTCAATGCATTTAAACACAATGGCTCAGATAAATAACAAAAGTCTCGACAAAAGTAGTTCAATACCTATGGTGGACCAAATAAGCGAAGGAAGAAGCCTGCTCAGCCCCCGTTTAATTTTTGCGCAGGCAGAATAATATTTTGGGCTCATTTTTTGAAATTTCCTGTGTAGCCAGGCCTTATTCAAAATGGCCGCCAGTATTAGCTAAAATATTCCGAATTTTGTCACTTATCCATGTAAATAACCACTAACCCCAAAACAACATAGATCCTAACACTAACCCCCCCGCCTAACGAGTTTTCTAACCCTAACCCGCAGCCTAACGAGTCTAACCCTAACCCCAATATTGGCTGCCATTTTGGATAAGGCCTGGTTACTTAGGTAAACCAAAATATTATTTTCCATGTTCTAAGGATTTGTGGTGAAGGAAAATTTCGAGTGCTGGAATATGTACATTTTAAGACCAAACCGGGACCAGACCAACTGGTCCCGGTTTGGTCTTAAAATGTACTAATTTAATTATTTTGCATGCAGGTATCCTGCATGTAGGATCTTATGGACAGCGGTTGTTGAACAGGACACACGTATATATTCTAAGTTCTAAATACATGAAGTATTATATGCCCAAAAATGACGAAAAATACGAAAAATGACAAAAAATATAAAAACAGGTATCTTATTTGACTGACAACCAGCTCACTAAAGAAGAAGCCTTCAACACACTTATGGACATCTGCTCCAAAAAACATCGGCCCTTTCTCGATATATGAGCAACCGAAATTTAAAATTATTATAACATCAACCCAAGTCAGTTTTAGGGTTAGGATTTGGGTTAGGATTAGGGTTAGGATTAGGATTAGCGATTGTTTGAATTTCGGTTTGTTCATATCGAGAAAGCTCCCAAACCTCCAGTTTTAAAGTAATTCTATGATGCCAGTAGAAATTCATTGCGATGCCAGCAAATTAAAAGATGGACTTGGGGCTGTTCTCATACAGGACTGCAACAGACCAGTAGCCTACTCCACCCGTTCGATGACGAGCACAGAGACACGATATGCACAACTGCAGGAGAAAGAAATGCCATCCATTGTTCATGCCTGCAAGAAGTTTCACTGTTGCACATATATATGTATGCCAAAAGGGTGTCACAAGTAGAAATTAGCAAATCAAATGCACGGATCGGAGTGATAAACAAACTAATAATTAATGAGAAGCGAAAATGTTAAATTATTTGCTATTTTTACAGTCGATCAGCAATCAGACTGAGGGGGAGGGAGAACTAATCAAGCTTAAGCTGCAACGACAGGTCCAATACTCATGGGGACTATGCGATAGTAAATGTGTTCTTCAGTTTTCATTCGTCTTCCAGCCAGCCGCTGAACATGCTGTTTGCATATTCATCCTCGATCCATTTTAAATCTGTATTTAAAGTGGCACTACGATGAAAATTCATCCCCGTCTTTTAGATTTTCTTTAGCATAGAATAGTATTTCAGGGTCGAAAGTGATCATCGATGTAAAAAAAAACTAAAAAATGGTATTTTGAAGCAAGTATTTTGAGCTCTGAAATCACTATTATTTAGACCACCATTACTAAAAACGTGTTCCAAGTGAGCCCGCAATTTCAAAAGATACGCCTGAATTTCGGTCGAGGTTATTTGTTTTCTTGTTTTTTTCGAGAAGTAGATGAAATGTCCAGCCTTTCAGACGAAGAATTTGAAAAAACGACCTTGATTTACTTGAAGAATTAGCCTAGTATAAAGAAATGTTGCTATATTCGTTGCTGTAGTGTTACCATGGTATACAGTTAAGTCCACTAATAACTTCATCTAATGAAAATAATAAAGAATCTGGACGGCACAAAGAGAGAAGAAATTCAAACCCAATTCACAATATCTTGTTAATATCAGATCGGCTCTTCTATTGCTCCCGAGGGTTGGAATATATATATGGCGGACAAATACTGGACAATAAAACTAGTACTAGCATTACAATAAAATAACTATAGTCGGAAAATACATTATGAACGTTGTTTTGTTGAAAGAATATGATAATAATGCTCAAAAAAGTCGCCGATAAAAAGTCGACAAAATAGTCGGAATACAAAACATGCATATCAGTGTTGCGTGCGTAGATTATTGCATGTTGAACCTACATGCAATCAGACGGATAATCGAATTAGAATGTGACGACATGTTGCTCCCTACAGTTAAATCCTCAGGTGTTTGGTGTTACTATCACGAAAGATGTAAATGACGTAGTTCCTTTTTTGGGTGAGGTTCCCACGCAATAGTGTACTATACTACTTTATAAGATGATGTTTTACTCTATTAAATTGTTCTCCATTCCGACTCTGTCGAATGTGTCCTGTTCTCATGTACGCTGTTCTCTCTGTTCGCGCACTAGCTAGCTTGGTTTGCTATACCTCGGCATGTTACATCATCATCGTAAAAGTGGAGTGGATTTCAATGTCACCTACGAGAATTGGGGGGTTCGTTTATTCGTGAAATTTGGGCTTTCGACTCTGATGTACGGAGTTAAGCTGCTCCTATAGATGAACTGGAGCCTGGTCAGCTTTGACGATCAGACCGCGTATTTGCACGTATTAAATTTCTTGCTAATTTTCATCTTGTCTTTTGTACACGACATCCATGGAGCGAGCCACCTTGGGTCGCATTAACAATAGTCTTTATTAAGGATTTGAAACAAACGTTCAAATTTTCAATCTTAAAACTGTATAAATATACATATAGATTACAACGTCCACTAATAAATCTCTGGTCCCTAAATATATTTAAAGAGGCATCTATTTACAAAACACTGTTTAAATCTCTCTGTTTTTATTTTTAGGAGAATGAAAAATTGACCACGTGGTCTTAAAACTTTCCCCTTAAGTTCAGACATAGTTTGACGCTAGCTACTCTGGCTTTAAAAAGTTTTTTGAACGTAACTTAAAAGTTACTGTCCATGGATGCATGATGCATCACCCAACGTTTCGATACTCCAGTCTGAGTGTCTTCATCAGGGGGTGATCGTTGTAAAGTTATAGGGTCCCTATTTATACCCTCATAGAACCGATGATGATATTATCTATTAACAAGATGTAAATAAGCCACCGTCATCGCGATTCAATGGGGCGTGGGCGCTATTGATATGCCGCGGATTAGTGGTAATAATTTTGGAAATTTCCCACGCAATCTCATGGTAGGTTACACAGGCGTGTTCCGATAAAGCAGAATTTTCCTTTTTTTGAAAAGAAAACAGCCTTTTGGTGTTCTTTCAAACGCGTACAAAATTACTGACGTTTAGTCTGACCGATGTACTCCTGATCACAGTCATTGCAGGAATGGAATAAATAGCGTCTTTCCTCCGTGTTCCTTCGCAATAAATAATTTCAATCCAAAAGATTGTTGGAGTTAGTACTAATCTTATTCCAAAGCTTTCTATCAAATTTTTCTAATATGAAGGGATTTAAAGTGCCACTACGATCAAATTTTTATCTATCGATATTTTTACGTATTTATAAAGCAGAGCTGCTTAATGTTACTTGGTCGAAACCGTTTTGCGATTCGACGATGGCAAGTATTATTTTTCTTACTCCGAATCTGGAGTTGTTATGTCCGCCATTAATCGTTCATGTTCTTGACCAGCGTAACGAAGTGGCGTCAGATTCTCAACGCGAAGACTCCACGAATATCTTCCTAGAGGGGGGAGGGGGGGGGGGGCGGGGGCAAAGGGGTATCTTGTCACACATAGAGTTCACAAAATTTTAATCACGAATCACGAAAAACAAAATTTCATTTCCACGATTATTGAAAACAGTAAAAACATGTCATGATATTCCAGACATCAGAATTAGATATTAGTTACTGTTTCAAAATGATCACTACTTGAGGCAACGGTAAACATGACATCGGTAATCATCAGCGAAAACAAGCGAGGCGTTAATACGAGCGTTCATAGATGGTTAGATGGAAAACGCGGACACGGACACGCGGACACGGACACGCGTACACGGACACGCGGACATGGAAAACGCGGACATGGAAAACGCGGACATGGAAAACGCGGACATGGAAAACGCGGACATGGAAAACGCGGACATGGAAAACGCGGGCATGGAAAACGCGGGCATGGAAAACGCGGACATGGAAAACGCGGACATGGAAAACGCGGACATGGAAAACGCGGACATTTCAACTTTTATCAGTTTAAAGTGTCTTATTAGAAAATCCCACTCTAAAAATTTTCTACACAAGCGAAAACTATCTACGGGTTCGTACTGTAAACATAAACTGCAACATCTCGGGAAATTATTACTAATTTTTTACTAATTTATTTATTTAACCACGGTAAAAAACTCATCAGGATTTTGCATGCACTACCTAAATTACAAAATTATAGTTCTAATACATACATTCACAAATTTCAAATTACAACATTACAATTCTAATATTCCTAAAAATACCTGCTTTCCATGAGTGCCGTGCGATAAAAAGGTTAAGAGGTTAATAAGCTACTGCAGCCGGATTTAAATTCACACAGAGTGTCTGCCTCCCGCAACTCTATATTCCGCAACTCTATATAAATTGCTGATGCTTGCCCGTAACAACGGATTTTGAAACATAGTAACTATAAATCGAAAGAATTAATGATATTCATGTCATAACATCAACCTTAAATACATCAAATTTCAAAAATTTCCCTATTTCCGCTACGGTGATGAATTCTAGTTCGAGTGATGAATTCTAGTTCGAGTGATGAATTCTAGTTCGAGTGATGAATTCTAGTTCGAGTGTCGAAATTATCTCACACGATCCGTAGCGTTAGTATAAAGACCAATTAAGATAATATTAAAAGATATGACTTTTTCACTGTACTTCATTGGTTTCCGATCTATATGGAAAACTGTATGGTCAAAATAATTTTTTGATGACATTTAACAAGCGGAAGCCGACAGTTAGCAACATGAAAAGATTGTCGATTGACTGCCGAGAATTTCGAGGAACGAAAATACGAAATATTGCCGTTTCTAGCGGAGCCTTTTATCAGAGTAAAAATGGGATTAAGCGCTCCTCTAGAAACGTCAGTATTTCGTTCCTCTAAATTCTCGGCAGTTTACAACTTAACCTTTTCAATATATTTGAAACACTACCTAGACAACACTAGTCACTAATCTTATAATAAACGGAAACTGGTTCCGCAATAAATTTTCTGTTGTTATACTGAGTGGCCCACTTGTGGCAAATATTTTGATGTTTCTTTTTTACTTGTTCCATTGTAATCACGCATATTTAGTTTACAACAAGTGATTTAATATTAGGAGTTTGCTTTATTCTTCATTTGTTTAAATTGTCGGCTGGTGATGCATGTGCCTTCGGCATCTCGAGTCCACAGGAAGTAGAATAAATACTGCAAGTCCTTATTTAATAGATATCGTGCACTAAAAAGGTAGACCGCGGGTATCTTGAAGTTGCGAATTCAATTTGCGGGAAATGTCAAAGTGTCATCATGGTGTCATGCACACCGAATACCTTTGTCTTTTCAGAGGTGTCATTGCGCACCAGATTCTTTGTCTCTTCAGTGAGGAAACGCAAAGTTTGCAAACGTTGTTTTTGTGATGGCTGGAGTTTTCGGTATCCCGAAACTTACGCTTCGAACGAAATATAGTTTCATCCTGAAGTTATCACTTTTACGTGGGATGACTTCTCGCGCAAAGAAGAGCTTGGTTCTGGATCGTTTGGCGCTGTTTATTCTGGGCGTACGATAAATGCGATGATGATGTTGTGGTCAAGGAACTGCGAGTCCAAAGCAGAGAAAGTAAGCGTTTATTGTTGAAGGAAGCTCGGTTACTGCACAAGATCAAGGGGCATGAAAACATTGCTTCTTTCATGGTTTGGTTTAATAACAAAGTTATATGGCATTATCCTATAAGGCATTATGCACATGATCGCGCTCTTCTAACTCCGCCATGTTCGGTAATCAATCATGTGCCAAATCCCCTGGGTATGCCCGCCCTCCCGCTTAACATTGATATGTGCATTAATATACTCCTAAAGTAGTAAGTATTCAACAGTATACACGATCTTTCTGTAGTCGTTAAACGGTAGATATACATGCACGCCTGAGCGTGTCTATTTTTGTTTATAAATTGTCGAAGGTTATAACTCCATATTTGCTAATTTAAAAGATTCGAGATAACGCCATTACGAAGATCTAGAAAAACTAACAGATTTACATTATATTTCAAACATATTTTTCTCTTTCCTTGTCAACATATAAACCAGGGAACTAAGTTTACACTTGACTTCTTTTATATATATATTTATTTATTAGATAGAGCTTTATCATTGTAATTTGAGAGAGGGTTTCATGCTATAAGAGAATAAGAAAGAGAAAAAGAGAGAAAGAGAAATAGTGGTGATTCTATTTTGTATCAATTAAAATTTCAGTCATCAAGGTCTTAGATACTTTTGCGTTGCATGTGAACCGAGGTATTTTATGGCACATTTTGTGATACTACACTACAACGTTCGTAGCACTTCTTGAAAGTTCAACCCTTGTTGTACAATATTGCGGTTTTAACCTTATCAATTTTGCGGTAGCTTTTTCGTACTTTATTCTGGCTTACGCTATACGGTTTACTCGTCAAGGGAAGGCGATTAGTATTGAAAGGGTTGATCTTTTCAATATTGCGGGAGCATGCAGAACTGTTGTACATGAATATCATTAATTCTTCCGATTTATAGTTACTGCTTCCGCTTGTTAAATGTCATCAAAAAATTATTTTGTCCATTGACGAACTTTCGTGTTTCATCAGGCGATACAGTTTTCCATATAGATCGGAAACCAATGAAGTACAGTGAAAAAGTCATATATTTTAATATTATCTTAATTGGTCTTTAACCAATGAAGTACAGTGAAAAAGTCATATATTTTAATATTATCTTAATTGGTCTTTATACTAACGCTACGGATCGTGTGAGATAATTTCGACACTCGAACTAGAATTCATCACTCGAACTAGAATTCATCACTGTTGTATTTAAGGTTGATGTTATGACATGAATATCATTAATTCTTTCGATTTATAGTTACTATGTTTCAAAATCCGTTGTTACGGGCAAGCATCAGCAATTTATATAGGTAATAATTTCCCGAGATGTTGCAGTTTATGTTTACAGTACGAACCCGTAGATAGTTTTCGCTTGTGTAGAAAATTTTTAGAGTGGGATTTTCTAATAAGACACTTTAAACTGATAAAAGTTGAAATGTCCGCGTTTTCCATGTCCGCGTTTTCCATGTCCGCGTTTTCCATGCCCGCGTTTTCCATGTCCGCGTTTTCCATGTCCGCGTTTTCCATGTCCGCGTTTTCCATGTCCGCGTGTCCGCGTGTCCGTGCCATCTAACCTTCATAGATATGTAAATCCTTACATATTAGTGGTAATTATGAGATTAGTGAAATTTTTAGTGAGATTGTTGAAACCTTAGGCGAATTCTTATGTAATTAAATTATGTTGTTCCTTCAGTAGCTGAGGTTTGCACGTAATATTGTAAGATATAAGACCAAGTTTCTTCCTCCTGGAGTTAACGTTGGCAAATCGGTAAATCAGCTCTTTCTTATCAACTGAAGATCAATCTCCCACCCAGGACATTAATGATTCTTCGTCCGGGAGAATCGATTATCGGGGCCTCCTAAATTAGTTCTGACTAAATATGACGATGAAATATATGTCAGTAATTATGTCGCTGTTAAGCTGTAATTTGTCATTATAATCTTCCACAACATTTTTGGCAGGGGCCCCACTGGGTCGGGGGCTCTTAGTTCTCGACCTGTCAGTGGCGTAACGCTCGTTAGCCAGGCGGGTTAGGCCTAGCTCAGCACCCAACATCGGGGTCGAAGAATGTATAGAAATTCACAATTCAAGGTAAAATATCGGTCAAATCACAGTTTTAAAGCAAGCTTTTTCACGGAATACATTTTAATCACGTTTCACAAAACGGTATTTCTTTAAATCACGATTCACGAAGTTATCTAATCACAGGTCACGAAAATACCCATATCCCCACACCCCCCTCCCCCAGGGTAGCAAATTCTAGTCCTCCGCATTCTCCGCCGCAAGCTGACCAATCACAGCGTGCGTAGAGTAAAATTATTTCGAAAGTAGATCGAAAGTGGAGTGGATTTCAATGTCACCTATAGGGCTCCGTAATTTTACTCCGTAATTTTACTTTCACATACTCTGCTTTGAAGACGTGTACAAAATTTGACTTACCAAATCACGTGAAACTGTGAAAGCAACAAAGGCTAATTAACACAGCTGTACTTTTCCCTTGTGGCGAGCACGTGGACAACGTCAAACGGAATAATATACATAATACATATTCATAGCAGTTCAACTGTTTTGGTCTTTGAGAATTAATAGCCTCATGCCCGTAACATAACTATGAAAGGAAGAAACATCATTCACTGAAAAGAAACATCTTTTAACTCCTTTAATATAGTAAGTGCATGTTGTTTGTTACTTAATACTTTGTTTATTTCTACGTAAATTTTAAAGACTACTTTTGTCAGGGCAAAACCCAACTTCTCCTCAATGTATCTAAAAACAGACAGTATTAATACGATAATCCTAGACTTTTTACGAAGTTTCATGCCCTTACGCTTTAAACCCCAAACCTGAGTTTCCTCTACAAAACTGGTTCAAACCGGTTGGTTGTAAATACGAGCTGTATTACGGAAGTGTGTAAACAGACGTCAAAGAAAGACGTCAATAATATTTTGCTGAATAACAATGAATAAGTATCACGAACGACACAGAAGAGCATTTAAATCAATTTACATGTTGCGGACGACATGGTTGAGAGCTTTTATTTGGTGTTGGTACTAAGGGGGTATCAATATTCAATGGTTGACGCCTGGAGGTCGGAGGCAGTTCATTCAATAGACCATAGTCCACTGTCCATACTCTGTAGACAATCATTCATTGAATGATTTAGTAGTTTACACGAGTTTACCAACAATCACCGGATTCAACAGTAAGTATATTCTGCACGATATATCCTTTAAAAGATAACTACTATGTTATTAAAGAGACAGCGTCCAACGTTTGTCTAAAAATAACTGACATACGAGATCACGAATTCATCCAATCTCATCTTCTCGATCACGAAGTTAATAATAACTACAACCCCCTCCTACATAATCGTATTGATTATATCCACACAAGTCACAACCTTCAATCGAACGCACTGATCAGTAAGCATTTGCTAATTCCTAGTTTATAATTATGCTGTTTACACTATAATAATATAGTATTTCAATCAATTTTACTCATTCCTTATTGGCAAATGACATCAGTATTAAATTAAAATTTTTTTTTTACTAGGGTATTCAAAAAATACCCCTAGTAAAAAATCACACCCGGGATGTTTGGATATTAATATTATTTACAAACATCAGTTTTCCCACTTCGTAGTAAATTTAGGGGTATTTAGGAACACGTAAAATTGATTGAAAGGGTATTAAAAGGAAATAACACTTGTTCTAGAGGAATTGGTGAGGAGTCGCACTTGTGTTTGGCGAGATATTCATAGTACCACTCGTGCTTCGCACTTGTGGTATTGTAAATGTTTCGCCGAGCACGCGTGCGATTTTTCATTGATTCTTCTCGAACCGTGTTATTTCCTATACTAATGGAACTGCAGTAATTGGCAATTGCTGTTGCAGTTTTACAAGCCTTGTAAATAGGATCTTTATAAATGTAAATTTCACTATATAAACTACATAATCAAGGCGAAGTAAAATAAAAAATAAATAAATAAATAAAAAACAGTAAGATCAGGACAAGTAGGTAAACTATTTTTATTTCAACTATCTTACAGAAAGTGGAAGTAAAGTTTCGCTGTATAATATGTGACAATAATATAAAGTTAGTTCAGATCTCAATGGAAAGTGGCAATGACTTCTCAATTATAATATAACTGGGGCAACTTCAAAGTACCAACATTCAATAGATAGAGTAATTCATGCCAATTATTTTGATTATAATTGTAGAATTTATTTATTTATTTATTTATTTACAATCTTTGTCACAAGTGACAGGTTAGTCCCACAGAGCTTTTGCTCCATTACGGGTAACCGTAACATGACAAATACAATAAGAATTTACAAATTACTGACAACACAGTTTTACAGAAAGACTAGACAAGGGACGACATGAATGACATTTTACACAGACCGTTTTAAATGATTGTGGGACATCAATGTCATAGATTGTTTCTGCAAGGTTCTGGTAATAGATTAGTAGATTATCCGATAGAGATGGTTGATTGGCGATGGTTGAAATTTTGTGGTAAGCAATTAAATGTTCTTGGAGATCTGCAATAGAAACTACTTTGGAGTGTTAAGGTCTTGACTTGTGGGATATTTAGTGTTAATTGATTAGTTCCATTGTTTTGTCTGGTCGTACGATGTGTGATCTTCATTTCGATGTTTGAGTCATCGGATAAAGTTAATTATTTGAAGAGGTAGACTAGGAATCATTGAATTGAACAACAACATTGAATTGAACATTGAATTGTTGTCTAATAGGTGAGAGGGGTCTATTGGAGGACCAATGCTTTAACATGTATACAGTATATGTCATACTGATCTAGAAATGATGTAATAAGTGCAGGTGGTGGTGTAGAGAAAAGCTTGATTTGTAGAGTTAGATGTGTTTGGAAGAAGTTTTGAGAGTTGCATCCAATGTTGACCTCCAGAGGAATATTACTGAAACTGAAAGGAAAGACGATACGTGGACGATCGTCAAGCTCATATCCTCAGAAAAATGATTCTGAGTCCCATTGCCGGTGAGACGCTTTAATCATTGAGCTAACGAGAGCTCGGAGTAGACAGACGATCGATTCGTCCACGTATCGTCTGTCTACTCCGACCTCTCCCACATTCACTACAACATTGTGTATATTAACGCATCCAAGCATTACCGATATTAAAGTGACTGCTGCATAGGCAGTACATATATCAATTGAACCAGTGCATCATTGTAACCTTCGCTCTCCATCTGAGTCTCGTTAGCTCAATGGTTAGAGCGTTTCACTGGCAATCAGAAGGTTACAGGTTCGATTCCTGTACGGGACTCAGAATAATTTTTCTGAGGATATGAGCTTGATGATCGTCCACGTATCGTCTGTCTACTCCAAGCTCTCCCACATTCACTACAACATTGTGTATATTAACGCACTGAAAGGAAAGTTGTACACTTAATGTTGGTACTGTATATACTCGTGTTAGATGGTACTACCTGTATAGTGAATAATTTTGAAAATTTGCAATATATGGTAGTGAAAATTTTGAAAATGTGTGTAATTCTGTTTGGCGAAAAGACATGTTTAGAAATATATAGAAATACAAATCAAAGGTTGCTAAAATGTTCATTTGTGTAAGTAAGGATTTACACTCGTGCCTTTGGGCTTGTGTTCCCATGGCAATTCTCATTCTCCCAAACTTTCACTTATGTTTCTGTATGGAAAAGATGATGTATGGAAATAGAAGACTTGAATGCACTGATTTGAGGGTGATTAGGGAAGTACTGTACAGTGTTTAGCCTTTCACAATTTCATATGATTTGGATACAGTCATATTATTTTGTACACGTCTACAAAGCAGTGTGAAAGAAAATGTTAAAATTACAGAGCCCCATAGATGACGTTGAAGTCCACTCCCCTTCTCTATGATGAGAGAGGAATTAAAACATTAGAAAAGAAGTTGTTTGGGACTGGGTTTTGTGTTTTGGATCAGGGATGTTATCTGTGGTTGGTTTGGTCATGTGCATAGGATGGATTAAGATACATGTAATTGGGTGCAAAAGATCATTGATTGATTGGAAGAAGGGGGAAACAGAAAACTGAGTTGTGCAGATCATCTATGTAAGCCCCGGCTCCCATGCAAGCATGGATCATGGCCATTAAAACTGAAAATAATAATAATAACAATAATAATAATAACATATTTGCTCATTGAATGTAATTTCATACCGAAAAGTGTTTTTAAAGTTTTTGTGCTTTTGGTAACTATGGTAATTTGGAAAAGTGTTTGAAAAAGTTTAGAGATGATTTCATACCGAAAAGTGTTTTTAAATGTTTTATGATTTTGGTAACTAGGGTAATTTGGAAAAGTGTTTCAAAAAGTTTAGAGATGATTTCATACCGAAAAGTGTTTTTAAAAGTTTTATCCTTTTGGTAACTAGGGTAATTTGGAAAAGTGTTTCAAAAAGTTTAGAGATTGTGATTATGGTTGGGTATATAAGGAGGTGGGATTTCATATTTTTCATTTCTACTTCTGTTGTGTCTACTGTTGTGTGTATGCTCGTTTGTCTATTCTTAATGTCCTTTATAAAGTGATTGCATCAGCCCTCAAATAAATTTCCAGGGGCTGCATAAATTGCTCCATATTTCTGTGCCAATAAGTTGAAATAACATTTTGCTGTACTGTAAGTTGTAAATGTTAACAAATTTGAGTCTTGCTCTTTCTATTTTTTGGGAATTGTCAAATCTTTTTAATGACTGTTGTTATTTTTTAAATTATATATAGTTCACTTGGTGTTTAAATGATGGTTATAGACAACATAGAGAATGGTATTGTTGCCAAAAGAAGGTGTCCATCACCATCTTCTGGTACTCAGACTCCTCTTTCACTGATTGAGAAAATCCGACAAAGTATCGCACTTGAAAAAACGTTTTTCTCTCTGGAATTTTTTCCTCCCAGGACTCCAGCTGGTGCTGCAAACTTGCTTGCAAAACTTGACAGGTATACAGTACAAATTACTTGTTACATTACTGTACGTACTAGATAAATTTTCATGCACAATAGCCATGGTAACAGTGCTTGACTTTAATTCAGCAGTCAGCATTACTGGTCAGACGTGAATTCAGGCATTCAGATATAAAATTTGGTTATTCAGGTCAACTATTTTTTCTTTAATTAATTTGCATTAAAAACAAAAATCTTCTTTCCTTCTAAAACTTTGTATCAGTACACAAGCGGCCATGAATGTTTGATCGTCACTTCTGCTCCATCCCAGGGCTTTTGTTTAAAGTTGAAGTCAACCCCCGGTGCAACAACTTGGCTAGCCTGCGTGCAGACTCCGCCTGACAATGAAATTTAATATGTAAATTTAATATTACATTTTATTATCAGGTGGAGTCTGCAACTTGGCCTTAAATTAATATAATTTTCAAGTTCTTATTTCCTTGTTTAAAGGACATTGGTAACAAAAATTAAGTTTGTTTTATTTGAAAGAACTCTTAAAATAATGAAGAATATTAATTTATAGTTCTTTCATATTTTACTTAGTTCTTGAGATATTTAGACTTATGTGATATTCAAATGAGATGATCTATGACGTCATAAGATGGGAAATACATTTTAACATATTGAAAATCGTGAATATCTTTATCATTATTAAATGAAATTACTTGAAACTTTGCATGTAGATACATACCACTAAACTGCAGATCATCATTCAAGTCTTATAGTTGCCATGGTAACGGATTAGTTTACAGACCTCTTGATTTCAAAAACAAAACTATTTGTTTTCTGACATAGTAGACTTTGTACCAACTTCAAATCTCAGTTTCGAATTGGCTATGACAGTGAACATTTGCTGAACAGGTACCAACCCAATAAGGTTCGGCACTGAAGAGAAAACAAATAATTTTGTTTTCGAAATCAAGAGGTCTGTAAAATAATCTGTTACCATGGCAACCATAAGACTTGAACGATGATCTTCAGTTTAGTGGTATGTATCTACATGCAAAGTTTCAAGTAATTTCATTTAATAATCATAAAGATATTCACGATTTTCAATATGTTAAAATGTATTTCCCATCTTATGACGTCATAGATCATCTCATTTGAATATCACATAAGTCTAAATATCTCAAGAACTAAGTAAAATATGAAAGAACTATAAATTAATATTCTTCATTATTTTAAGAGTTCTTTCAAATAAAACAAACTTAATTTTTGTTGCCAATGTCCTTTAACCAATAAAACTAAGCGGCCTTTTAAAACCTTTCTAAGGTGCTACAGCCATTTACAGACTAAAATTAATAGTGCATAAATTAATAATTCACGGCCAGTGGATTAGGTATCTAGCTACTGTACGTCATGTTATGACAACAATTGTTTGGAAATTCTTAAAGGTTTTGGCAAAAAAAATGGGGAAAAAGAGTGTCCTGATCGGTGGTGATCAGATTTTTTGCATAGATTGTAAAAAATTTCCACAGTAGTAGACTAAAATGCTTGAAAATACCCTTGTACTAGTATCTTCAGTATATCAGTAATACCGAACATCCATATGGGTGACATTAAGTTGGACCGTCACACTGTGTCACTGGTGTGAACATGCGAACATCTACAAAATACTAACTAAAAACCTTTGAAGGTTTGAACCTTCCCCCATATAGTACCCAGTACTTTTTACTAATGAACTGTTAACACACTTTAGGTATTCCAGTGGTTGTCCATTGTTTTGTGACATTACTTGGCATGCTGCTGGAGATCCTGGTGGTGACAGGGAAACAAGCTCCATGACCATAGCTGGTGCTGCTCTTAACTATTGTGGAGTTGAAACAATGCTGCATATTACTTGTCAAAATGAAACAAGAGAAACTATCACTAGACATTTGCATAAAGCTAAAACTCTTGGCATTCGAAATATTCTCGCATTGAGAGGAGGTATTACTACTATTAAGTAATAGCTTCATTATTATATATATCTTCTGTTCCCTCAATGCCCAGGTTGAACATCTTTGCAAGATCTTGCTAAGTTCCAGATCTTGCCAAGATCTTGCCAAGATGCATAAATCATGAAATAGTAATAGTCAACCATCTTTGCAATTAGAATCTTAATTACAAGATCTAAATGCCAAGATCTTGCCAAGATTCTGAAAACTATTTTTGTACATAAAACTATTTTTGGTAGAAATCCTAATTAGGATCCTACTTAAAATCTTAACAGGATCCTATAAGAACTTAAGTAGGATCTTAAGTAAGATCTTATTAAGATCTTATAGGATCTTATAGGATCCTATAGGATCTTGCTTAAGATCTTATAGGATCCTATAGGATCCTATAAGATCCTAATAGGATCCTAACAAGATCCTATAAGATCTTAAATAGGATCTTAATTAAGATCTTACTTAAGATCTTATAGGATCTTATTAGGATCCTATCAGAATCCTATTATAATCCTATTAGGATCCTATAGTATTAGGATCCTATAGGATCTTATTCAGATCCTATAAAATCTTATTTAAGATTTTAGCATAATATATAGGATCTTAATTAGGATCCTGTATTAATTTAGGATACTGAAAGATCCTGTTTTCAATTTAGGATCCTGTAAGATCCTATTTAGGATCCTATCATAATTTAGGATCTTGTAAAATCCTAGATAGGATCCTGTTTTTATTTAGGATCCTATAGGATCCTATAGGATCTTATAAGATCCTATAGGATCCTACTTAAGATTTCTACCAGGGCAGATGCTTTAGTTTATAAGTTGAGCCTAACACAGGTTTCTGTGTGATCTTGCCAAGATCGTATGACTTTGCCAAGATATTGCCATGATTTTGACAAGATTATGCCATTATTCTGCAAGATCTTGCCAAGATCTTGCCAAGATCTTATCAAGATCTTGCCATGACTTTGCCAAGATATTGCAGTGATTTTGACAAGATCTTGCCATGATCTTGCCAAAATCTTTATATCAAGATCTTGTCATGATCTTGCCATGATTCGGCAATAACTTGCCAAGATCTTACCAAGATCTTTCCATGACTTTACCAAGATCTTCCCATGATTTTGACAAGAACTTGCCTGATCTGCAAAATCTTCCCATGACTGATTTTTTCAAAATCTTGCAATGATTTTAACAAGATCTTGCCATGATTCTGTATGATCTGTACAAGATCTTGCCAGCATCTTATAATTACTAAATTATTTGCATTGACTAAGTACTGGTATTGGGAATAGTCCATTAACTGATGGTTAATTAAAAGATAAAGGTTAAAGATAAATTAATTAACTGAACAGATGATTCACTTCATTAAAAGTACTTGCTAACATGTTTTTTTGTGTGATTCTAACCAAGATCTTGCGATGATTTTAACAGGCTCTTGGCCTGCATGTGTTAAGTAATTAGTATAGATGCTGGTATGATTGATCACCATGATACAGTACATGGTGGTTATGTAAGGTATGTCATGATTATCACCATGGTGCATATCATGGTGGTGATTCTGGTATGAATGACCGCTGCTGAGATGACCGCCGCTGAGGCCGTCGAAACGTCAGTCACCAACAATAGTCTTTCTCAAGACAACCTGGACGATCAACTTCACACATCTAATTCTGTTATGATGATCACCACAGTATATATGGTGGTGATGATGCCAGTGTGATTATCACCATAATGCTATAATTATATATCATTGATTGGCTGCTTTATTCTTGTTGTTTATAGATCCTCCTCATAGTGAAGATTTAAAATTTGTTGATGAAAACTTAACGTACGCTGCTGATCTTGTCAAGCATATCAAGCATGAGTTTGGCAATTCTTTCACTATCTGTGTTGCTGGTAAAATGTACATTGCAATACTGTAATATTAATATTATTATGTGTACAGTATTTGTATTCAGTGTCTTTTCCGATAGTTTTTATTTTTAGCGCTTTTCAAAAAGTATTGTTTTCATGGCGTTTACACGGGAACTGACGAAAACAATCTCAATTAACGAACACATTTTTATTACTGAAAAAGATATGAAAACCGTTTCCAACTATGATAGGAAATGTTTTCTCGAAACGTTGTCCGTGCGAACGGAGTGCCAAAACGACGCAAGTTGAAAACGATGATGGTGGTGCCACGTGGTAGTGGTCGTCATGATGGTGGTGGTTCATGTTGGTGATCATTGTGATGGTTGTAAGTGGTGGTCGTGCTGTGGTCGTCATCGTAGTTATGCATGGTGATGATGGTATCATGCTCGTCGTAGGGGTGATCATGATAATGGTTGTTGTTGTGGTGGTGGTGATTGTTGTGATGATGGTGGTGGTTGTTATAATAATAATAATAATAATACAATAGAATGTTATTGCTGTGGTGGTGGTCGTTGACGTTGACGTTGTGGTGATAGTGGTAGTTGTGGTGGTCGTCGTTGTGGCGATGGTGGTAGGGGTGATGATGATGGTGGTGGTAGGGATGATGATGGTGGTGGTACAGTGTACTGTATGTTGTTGAGATAGTGGTGGTGGTCACGATGATGGCAGTTGTAATAATGATGATAGTGTTAACAATGGTGATCGCGATGATTTTGACAATGCAGGTACCGTAGTAATGGCGATGATGGTGATGATGGTGGTGATGATGGTGATGATGGTGGTGATGATGATGATGATGATGGTAGTGATAACGACGACGGTAATTATATAGCGCTCTTTTAAGAAACCGATAACGCTATTTGTCGTAGTTGGACAATATCTTGAAAAAAGTTTAATTAGAAGTTACAATATAGAGAGTTGCCTGGAACAATATATACCAATTTTTTATCCTGCAATATCCTAGGTTATCCCCTAGGTCATCCAGACTGTGATAGTTATGAAGATGACTTGATCCACTTGAAAGAAAAAGTTGACGCTGGTGCTGATTTCGTCATCACGCAGTTGTTCTTCGAAACCAAAACATTCCTTAAATATATTCAGGATTGTCGTGAAATAGGTATTGATGTACCCATCATACCTGGTGTGATGCCAATACAGGTTTGTAAATAAACAACTTGAATGATTTACATGCTAAAGATTACAGGACCTTTTTAACTATATATCTACTACATGTAAATGTCCCCAATTAATTATCATAAATTAGCACGAGAGTGGATCTCATGTGCCTTGGCGACCTTTTTAATCTTGCGTAACAGACGGTTGTTTGGATGCGTTACCGTGTGCCGTGTTTTTCGATTCACGACTTCATCAGTTTTGTACAACCCAATTTGACTGGGCCAGCTAGGAAAGATATTCAGTAAACATTGTCCGTGTTTTCATAGAGTTCTATGAACACGAGTTGAAGTTTGGGAGAACTCGAATCCGAAAACGCTGCCCTTATATTATATACACATTTGCTGCTATTTTTGTTTCCACAAAAATTACATCTCTTATGGCGCGCATATACACCTTTTATTATCATTTCTTCTCCAGACAAATGTCACACATTACAAGTAAAGCAGTTTTGCACTCTGTCATTCGTGAATCGCCGGTGATTCACACTTTTGTTCGGCATTTCCGAAATTTTATTACGAGAATAAAAACGTTATTTCTCGAGTACAACAACATATACCGTAAATTATTAACATTTCTAAACATTATACTTAAAGGACTTTTGTTTAAAACTTGAAATACGTATCAGCAATAACCCCTCACCCACCCTTTTACCAGACAACATTTTTATATTAATTATTTAAAAAAAATAATATTCACAATCAGAATGGTCTCCAGTACCCCTCCGTCGCACTTTGATCACAAATCTCAAAAGGCCGTTTCGTCGTAGATTTTGGTTGTTATCTCGGCCAATATTTAACCGATTTCAATTCTGAAAACAGATTTGGAATGGGATTTATAGTGTATATTTATCTTTTATAGAACCGGAGCGAGGGGAATTCGACGAAATATCATCCCGAGGGGTAATATTTCGACGAATTACCCGAGCGGAGGGTCTATAAATGATCTATTATACCGAAACAATCTTGAATGCTGTCTTGAAACATCTAGAAACATCTTTAAACGTCTTGTTGTTCCTCCATTAATCCATTGTGTTATTTGGTTATTTGGCGCGAAAACCAAATAACACGCGCGTGTTATTTGGTTTTCGCGCGTGGTATTTGGTTTCGCGCGTGGTATTTGGTTTCGCGCGTGATACTCGATATAGACTATAATAGTGAATACCCCTCCACGGAGGGGTATTCACTATTATACCCCTCCGGAGGGGTATTCACTATTATATCCCGCCACAGCGTGGAATTCGAGTTTAAATTGACTGGTCACGTGGTACAAATCTAGTTTTTTGATTGGACAACTTATAGTTGAGGTATAATATTGATATTTTTATTTTTATTTGGATTTATATTTATATTGATTTATATTTATATACAGTCTGTATATTAATATAAATCAATATTACAGACTTGGAATGGGATTTATATTGCATACCCTTCGTAATTAATCGGCCATGTTTGTGCCGTTTGTCTCCCCAACGTATATTGGCCGATTAAAACGGATCATCCAAAAGGCGCACTCGGAACTTACCGGTTGGTTTATTTTCGGGCTTTTTTACGTGATTATCGGCAAATTTCCCGCCAAATTAGCAACCTGCTATAGCGCGGTCATAAAAACATAGGGAGCCACCTTAACACGACATAGGCGACCCACGAACATGGAAAAGCATATGTTTAAAATGCAACACAGCTCGAAGCCTTATGAACCCGCCATCGTGTTGCTTTTAGTAGATATCGTAGTAAATTTGTTGTATTTAATGTGTGTTGTATCTTTAAAGTGACTGTTAAATCCTACTTGTTAATTGGCACTAGCTGTTGCGGTTACCTACCCTACTGTTTTAATGTCTGTATTTATGTTTGTAATGTGTATGGCAAAGTTATTAAAATAAAACAAAATAAATAAATAAACATAATTTTGCTCATGATCTTTACAGAGTTACGATTCTCTTCGACATTTGGTGAAACTCTCCAAACTAAGTGTCCCTCACGAAATTGTGGAAGCAATACAACTCATTAAAGACGACGATAAAGCGATCCGTAACTACGGCGTTAACTATGCCGTGAAAATGGTGACTGAACTTTTGGAAAGCGGCGAGGTTCCTGGTATTCATTTCTATACACTAAACAGAGAGGTAGCTACTACTGAAGTACTTCAAGAGACCAATTTATGGTCTTCAGAACCTATATACGCGCGGTCATTACCGTGGAAGACTTCAGCGAACGTGAAGAGAGTTCGCGAGGATGTTCGTCCGATTTTCTGGGCCACACGACAGAAGAGCTACCTTCATCGTACGTCGGAGTGGGACGAATTCCCGAACAGTCGTTGGGGCAACTCCGCCGCGCCGTCGTTTGGTGATTTAAGTGACTACCATTTGTTTTATTTGCGAAACACAACTAAAAAGGAAAGTCTGTTGAAAATGTGGGGAGAGGAACTAAACAGTGTTGAGGATGTTTGTGATGTGTTCTCGTGTTACATCAGTGGCGAGAAAAATTCAAGTGGAGTGAAGGTAAGATTCATCCCCAGGCTTCTGCATTACTCGAGGACGGGACATCGTGGGTAGATGGGATACTCGGTATCCTATTATTGGGATACGCGGGACCGTGGTATCCCATCTAGCCACGAGTGGGATCGAATCTCGCTGGGACCATTTCATATTTTCTCTTTCCAAATATTCAGTTATTTCTTTTCTATTTTATTTCTTTTCCTTTCCATATTCCTATCTTTATATTCACTGAACAAAATTTAATTTCCGAATGGAGCTATCCTTTATTAAAATTATATAAACTAAAATTAAGTAATTTCGACCACCTTTTCATGCCGGCCATGAAGGCCAAATTGACATTGTTTTAAGGTACACACCACCCCAAAAACAAGTGTTGCTTAAAGTGCCCATAACCTCAGAATGTTTTATTGTCTTGTTTGGAAGAACTTTTAAAATGATAAAGTAACTTCTTTTGAAAGTCATTATGTATGCATGTGTGACGAAATTCCAGATATTTGCATATCAAACAAACTGCTATATCTCAAAAAGAAAGCGAAGAAGTGAAAATCTTCAAAAGAAGTTACTTTATCATTGTAAAAGTTCTTCCAAATAAAACAATAAACAATTTTGAGGTTAGGGGCACTTTAAAAGAAAGATAATATTGATTAAATTGAGGTAACGATAATTATAATAATTATTGCGCATTCGCCCGCAATAAGAACAAAAATGGCGGCCTTCAATTTACCAAAAATACGATATACAAAACCAAATTTCTCTCAAACCAAAAAGTTTAGAAGAAAACTAATATCCATTCTCATGTAAGGCGACAAAGAACTTTCGTTTAAGCAGCATTTGTATTTGGGATGGAGTGTCCTTTTATACCACCCACCGAGCCAGAGTTGTTCTAGTATGATCCTGTATGTAAATGAGTTCAATCTTTTCAAAGGTCACGAAGTTACCGTGGAACGACGATGAACTTGCAGATGAAACATCTTTTGTCTGTGATGATCTTGTTTTACTTAACCGCTCTGGAGTTCTCACAATAAACAGTCAGCCGCATGTCAATGGAGCCAAATCAACCGACCCTATCTTGGGCTGGGGAGGAGCCGGTGGATATATTTATCAAAAGGTAGTGACAATGTTCATTTTGAGATTTACAAAAAGTCAAAACGTGGACTTTGTTTTTTCTGAAATCCCATCGGTCTCGTGTAATCAGTAGACTTAAAAGGGATATGGCAATATAAATTAACTTTGTCTCATTTGAAAGAACTCGTAAAATGGTATAAAAAGATCTTTTACAATTTTTCTGTATCTTTCTTGGTTTTTGAAATATTTCAGATAATTATGACAAAAAGACAGTCTACAATCCGCCATCTTGTTGTAATATTTGACCTAATTAACTAGGAAATTGGTGACGTCACAAGCAGGGTAAACCTGATGAAACTACTCCATAGGTGACCGAATTTCCGCGGAAGGCTTTTTAAAATGTTGTGGCCCAATTGAAAATGGTGCAACATAATCGAGTTTCTGGCTCATAATGTCGTAAGGTTGGCAAGATAAAAATTTCACTTTACCCTACTTATGACGTCACATGCATATCGAAAATAATTCCAAGATGGCGGATAGCACGCTGTCTTTCGTCAAATTATTTCGAAAACCAAAAAAGATAAGGGAAAATTGTAAAAGGTCTTGTTATACCATTTCACGAGTTTTTTCAAATGAGACAAAGTTAATTTATATTATTGCCATATCCCTTTAATAACCAATAACCTCTGTGGGGATTTTATATATTTGTAATCTTTGAATTCTCCTGAAAAAGAATGTAATATATCTTGTCGGCTGAAAATTTCATCTTCATAGACTTTTTTGATGTTAAAGTTGACGTCAACACAGGAATCTGTAAAGAGGTTTTCATATATACAGATTGCTGGGTTGGTGTCACTTCCGTCAACTTTAACAGCAAAAAAGTCTATGAAGATGAAATTTTCTGCCAACAAGAACGCAAAGATAACAAATGTATTGTATAAAATCCCTTATTCAATGCGACCCCACGCATTTTGTCTCGCAAAATGCGCGAGGGATAAATTAATCCCCCGCGCACGACAAACATGGCCAATGAGACATCATTTTTACTTCAGTCTATTAAGTAGTTTTGGATGTAGATGAGAAAGAGATTAAGTCGGTGTGTGAGAAAACAACATTGGAACGATCGATTTAAATATCTACATTTGAAGTGTTATCTTGAACGTCGAAGGAAATGACACAGAAGAGAAAACCAAGTTATAATATCACGTCAAGAATCACACGGATCGCAAGTGACTTGCTACGTCATGTGTTTGAATCCGTGAAGGGATATGTAGGGTTAGAAATAGGGTTTTTAGGATTAGGGTTATTTACAGATAATTTGAATCAAAATTGGTGGTCGTATTAACCACGGCCGACAAATAGGGACACAAATAAATAATCTCCTCCGTCGATAGCATTAGTGTCTACTGTACTTCCAGTAGACGTAAAAACCCCAAGGGAATAATGGAGGGAGTTTTCCCATTTGTATTTTATTTAATACTGCATTATACCTTCATTTAATTCACGCCTATAATTCTTTATATTTTTTATTAAGGCATATTTGGAATTTTTCACACGTAAAGAAATAGTGACTTCCCTGTTGGAGATTCTGATAACTGATTTTCCTAGCGTGAGTTACCACGTTGTTGACCATAAAGTAAGTATTCTTCTTTAAGATATAAGAGTTTATTATATGACAATGGCGTCATTTTCCTAATACGGTTAAGACAACTGGTCAAATCCAGGAGCGGAATACACTGTACACACTAAATTCCGCATTGCACACTTCTATACCAGTTTAACAGGTTTAGAAGAGGTAAAATCTACCTTGTATTGAAAATCTAAAGTAAAATGTCGGATGCGAACTGTCTATTTCATTTCAACAGTCCTGTAATAAATATCCCATTGAATGGTTTTACCAATAAAAGGAATGGTTTTACCGATCACCCACTTTTCTTCAAGACCAATTTTGAAATTCTTCTAAATCCGGCGAGAAACGCTTTGGAGGGGGGGGAGAAATACATTGGGCTATCTTTTCGGGCATGTTTGGGATTAAAGTTAGGGTTAGTGCTACCAGAAACAACCATTAAATTAGGTGGAGCACTTCTGCTGAAAACCAAGTTATTCTGCCTGGTTTCCAAGCCATTTCGCCGAGATGTAGCGTTGTCTGCAATGACGTCATCACTTCTCCTGGTCTGGCGACGCCACTGTTACCGATAATACATTATACTCGTTTCTCGCATTTTACATCCGAAACTCGTGAAATACCCGACCGTATTATCGGTAAAACTATTTATTAAGATGTATATATAAACATGGCATTCTCCCGCCCTTTTTAAAAATATTTTTTTCATTTAGGGAGAGGTTGATCTTATAAACGAAGACTTGAATTCTCCTGTTGCTGTTACTTGGGGAGTGTTTCCTGGAAAAGAGATCATCCAGCCAACTGTGGTTGATCCCGTCAGTTTCCAAATTTGGAAGGTAGGGACATACTATGCAATAATAAATTATATACCAGAAATACGTGTATGCAACAACCCCTCGCCCGCTTACTGTTTGAGGCTTTAATATTGCCAAACTGAACAGATTTTCAAACTGCTTATTTTTTGGGTGCAATTTGTGGGTAGTGTACTGAACAGAACCCAAGTGGGAAAGTCTGCTGACACAATTGTCTCGCAGGCAGGGTTGGAAACCAATTGTGTAACTATTGATTATTGAAATTAATAATTAATTTTAATAATTATTAATTTAAATAATAATTTTATTAATTATATATTACATAATTAAAGTTAATTATGTCAGTTATGCTTTTAATAATAAATTTCAACATGCATGTTTACAGTACCGTTACAGTGGCATACTCATAATTTTACTCAAAGTACAATTGTATTCACGAGACTGCATAACCTTGTACATACATGTACCCTACTGTAATAATGTAATCTGCATGTTCCTTATTGTCTAATTGTTAGTAGCAGATACCAAAAGATTCCATACCTAAATTTATCCTAGACCAAATTGATAAGTCTGATAAACCTTTTATTCTTTTAGAAGACTTCTGTTTCTTAACTTTTATTAATATTATATAAATATGCACATTCATGTACCAGTATTTCAATGGTATTCAAGTACCGGTAACACAATTTCAAAAATTGAAATGACAAAAGCCCATAATATACAACAAAGAACGATATTGCTTAATCTAATTATTTCACCAATATATATATATATATATTAATTCAGGATGAAATTCCTTTCAGCTGCTTCTTGTCAGTGGGGTGATACCACTTGTTTAATCCTAACATGTTCCTCTGACACAGTCAGTGGTAACCTACCCAATTATACATTATACAGTATTTATCCTTCAAAAGCTGTGTAAAAATATACATTGAAAGCCTAGGACTGGCACTGTCCAGGCCTACTATCCAGGACAAAGGTGAATTTAAACAGACACACTAAGCCATTGGCCAGAAGGGCATATGCCATAATATCAGATGAGCGTAAATGCTGAATGGTGTATGTTTACACTATTAAAGTGAGTAAAATGTAAGCCAGGCCCAAGGTGGCATCCAGCCAGGTTGGTCCTGGTTAGTCCTATAGACTTGCAGTATAAACACAGCTATAATCTGTACTTTTTTACATCCTTACCACCAGTACTGGTACTCACTATATAGCTAATTATCAAGTATTGCAATTATTCCATTGTGGATGAGGTTGCAAAGTGACCGAGTGAAACAATGGTGTTGGATAATTTAAATAAAAGTATAAAATCTGCCATTCAAAATTTGTATTAACATTTGTTATTTTTCAATATTATAATAAAGCACATAATTTATTGGTATATCTTATGTAAGGACTATTCAATTTCGAGCGAAAGCCCTTCAAAGGTCTGATTGGCGCTTTCTCGATATATCAACAAACCGAAATTCAAATAATCGCTAATCCTAACCCAAATCCTATTGGGTTGATGTTATAATAATTTTAAATTTCGGTTGCCATGACGACATGCCAAAAGTGAAATGTTCCGACCACAATATATTTTGAAGTACTAACTCTAAGAACTCATTCTACATATCTAATGAAAGCTTCATTAACAGCCTCTGACATACCTACAAAAATATTTTTGTAACTGATACCTAACAGCTTGAAAAAAGCGACGACGCTTGGATTGGATTGACAAACTCCGTTAAATATTTTAGATATTCAGACGACGATATATTTTGAACTACTAACGCAAGAAAATCATGCTATACATCAAATAAAAGCCTGAATAACATACTCGGACATGTTTGCCAAACTATCTTTGTAACTGACTAACAGGTCTAAAAAACCGAAAATGGGTTTACCTTTAGTTTTGACGCCACGTATTAAAAACTTGATTTACGAACTTGATTTACGAACTTGACATCTTCGGACGACGATATATTGCATTTTCACTGCCTTTTCACGATCTTTTTGAACTCAAATCTTCATTCACCGTATAACCCGACAATGCAGATATTTATTATTTACCATATCTAGTTACCAGGGCCAAATTTCCCGATGCCGCGCATCCTCCGGTTGATGCATATATAAAAACAAACAAACTCGATTCTACTCTGCCCATCCCTTGCATCCCCGTCATGATAAGGGACTAAACGCCGGTCGATATTAGCACCCTCGCCCTCAGGCCTTCGGCCGGCGCTTCGCGCCGGGCGAGGGGATAAAACTATAAATACGTCTACGCATTGTGTAGGTTATTATAGAAACTAATAAAAATGTATTAATTGGAAGAAATGCGGTTAAAATTGAAATTTAGAATAGGACATTAGGATACTAATATATATTATTATTACTAGATACTAATATACATCAAAATTTAGATAAAAACTTAGTTAGATAGTTCAAGCCTTGCCGCGCTCGGGATAAAAGATAGTTTACGTCTATCTGTATACGAAAGAAGGACTGGAAATTGATTTGAACCTGTTCTTAGATTGTAACTATGATCTACAGCTTCGCAGATAAAACGATTGTAGGGATAAGTACTGTAAACTCTGTCGAAAATATGCATTGGTATAAAGTAACGGTCTTGTATGTTTTTGTAGGATGAGGCGTTTGCCCTGTGGCAACACCAGTGGGCAAGACTGTACCCCGAAGGGTCAAAATCACGTGAAATCATTGACGAAATTCACAATAACTATCTGCTGGTTAATTTAGTTGACAATGACTATGTTGCTGGGAACTGTTTGTTTGAGGCATTGAAAAAAACTTTGGCGTTGACGACAAAAGAATCACCGAATGAAAATGAAGAAACATCGAGTGGAAATAATGAAATCATGAGTTATAGCAATAACCAGTAAGCTGCAAGCAGGAATATTTCAAGAGCTCTGGAAGCCACGGGTATCCGAACACCAACATATTCGGAGCTATGGGTGTCCAACATCACAAGGACACTACAATATTTTAGCCCAATTGATATATAATATTGTTCTTGCATCATGTATATCTTATCCTGTTCTTTTTATCATAATATTTACCTAAAAATATTTTACCTAAAAATATTTTACATAAAAATATTTATTTCTGCAAAATAAATTGAATGTGAATAACTTAGTTTTATTGCTTGTTCAAGTTATCACGGATAAGGATTAATTGTTTTAGCAAAACAATTCGGTGTTATCAGGCACTATCCGTTTCTGGCGATACGAAATATCGAGAAATACTGAAAGAACGTTCCAGCTCATTAGCAAATCATATTGTGTAACCAGACATAGTGCTAAAGTGCGGTGCTTTGTGGCGTTCGTTAAAAATGTCGCTTACTATTGATTCCTCACGAACGAACGAACGAAATCACACCCAGAATATAAAGCGTGTCGAACAAGTCCAACGTCGAGCAACCAAAGTCATCTTAAACCCTCCATTTTCAACATATCAGTGAAGTAATAACATACGCACGGTAGTCACTTTTGTTCAACGACGACAAACAATGGGGCAAGAGAGAGAGTTCAAGTACATTCGACGTAACGATGGGGAGTTACGATGGAACCGAGGTCTGTGAGCTTATCGGGTTATTTATTTTGAATACACTAGAGAAGAGATTTGGAAATAACTCAATTTTTTAATTTTTCAATTTTTCAAATGATTCAATTTTTTCAATTTTTAATTTTTCAATTTTTCAATTTGAAAAAGTGAACGGGTACGATAAAAGGGTCGACGCATACTTACCATTGTTGGAAGGATGTTTTGGGGGTTCATTGGTGCGGATGGTGCCTCTGGCTTCGCGGTTATTATTAGATTCAACGCAAGAAATGTAAATGTTCTTTTTTCGTAAGCGGGATGGAAAGACTGTGTTCTTGGGTATATAGGGTGGCGAGGGATCGTGATGGATATTGTGGGTGTGTGGGATATGAGGTGGCAAAATTATTTTTTGGGATCACTTTTTTGGGGACCTTGACTGCGCATGTACAGCCCACAAGCATTCTCTCTCACGTTGGCCTATAAACTGAGAGTGCCTTCAGGAGTTCAGTTCAGGGTGTAAATGTAATGTGAGGTCTAGCAAAGTTTTTCCCATCCTAAGTCCCGGGGGGTTAGTGTTAGGGTTAGGGTCAGGATAAAAGTGATTTCGGGTTAGCCAATCAGATGGCTTCTCATGGAAAGTGATCCCCAAACAATTTCTGCGTCCAGTCTCTCAATGTGTAATGCTGCGAGTATGTTTTACGTGTTTGTATCGATGATGAACAACAGAAATAAATCAGAGAGTTGGGGAAGCATAAATTGTGTGTCAGTGGAATTTATTCGTCAGGGTCTTAGTGCGCTTTTGTTCCTGAACACCGTGTTTGTTAGACAAGTACTAAATTGTTAATTTAAGTAGGTTTTGTGATTATTCGTTGTAAAGGACGATAATGATTAACGGGCCAATTATCTTCAATTATTTTGAGACAATGTGGATAGTGTAAAAAGAACCACACACCATATGCGAAATGTATATTTATTGATTGAAGTGTTGTAATATTGAAAACGGTTATATATATCTATATAAATGGTATAATATTGTACACTGAAGATAGTTTTTTTTTTATATTTTAATATTTTGAAAATTTATTGAAATTTCTATTTTTTCTATTTTTCTATTTTTTCTATTTTTCTATTTCTATATTTTGATATTTTGATATTTTGAAAATTTATTGAAAATTTGAAATTTTTATATTTTTAATACAGTGTGTATAAAAAAAAACTGAACCCTTAGAAAACGGTCTTATACTCCTGGGAAATTAAAAACACGGTCTTATGCACCTGGGAAATTAAGATAACTCCTAATCGAATGGAGGAGCATAACTGCAAAGAAACATGTTAAATATATTCATATCAGTTTGATTAAAAATGGTTCAACTAGTGTTTATTGTAGTAACTTATACCCAGACTCAAAGTATAGACGCAGTGCAAAACGCTTTTGGCGAGTAACGTTTCCTGGTCGGAATCTGCCAAAAATACAGTTTTGTGCAACGTGCAGTTCTCCTGTATTCAGATATTTCGCAGTGACACGGGAAATATCTGCTCCAGAAAAATCCGAGGTGTATAAAACATAAAACCATATTTTCTACGCACCGTGGTTAACAAAAGCCAATTAGATGCTGAGAAAAAGAAAACAAATTTCGTGGTGGTTAATTATGAAAACACAATGACCAAAAAAACAAAACAAAAAGAGCAAATCACGGCATAATTTTGTTTTAAATTTATTGACAATTAATTACACGTGCAAAATACCTCTAACAAATCTAAAAAAATTGACATAGGTAAAGCTAAAAACACGAAAAGCGAGGCATATTAGCATATTGTTTTTCGTCTGAAGACTCGATGTTATCGAAATTCATTTTTTCTTCCGATATGAAATCTCGAGAATTTTGAGCTCATTCTAATCTAATTGTCAGTAAGATAACGAGTTGCTAAGCAAATCATATTGCAGCATTTGCATTAGCTATTGGTTGACCACTTCTCGATCAGTATTTGGCTATGTATCACAATCAACGTGATGTTTTGTCTTTCCACGAAAGTAATTCTTTACTTTTCTTACTATTGGCATAAGTGATCCAGTCTCGCCCTCAGGGCCAATCAAAGCCAAAACGGTAGTAAACAGAAATAGAGAATACAAAATTGAGAGCCCAATGGTGCAGAAAATGAAAATACCAAACTGCGAAAAGAAGACAATCTTTGCCGCCAACATGAAAATGGATGCTCCCAAAGTTGTGCAAGCTCCAGAGGTAACTGAAATACCAACATGGCCGAGGGTATAACGAACTCTTGTTAACCTGTCTTTATCTTTTAATTCCATATATCCTACTGCTAAATGAACGACATAATCGACAGCTAAACCGACAACTAATGTGAGGTTAAGCGACTCAAACAGACCAAGTTTCCAACCAATAATCGGGATGATTCCAAGAACACCACAGGTCACCATGGCAATTATTACTGTTGCCATGAAAGCGACGAGTACATTGGTTGTTGCCATTGTGAGAATTATAAAAGCGAATAACAGACCTGTGATTACTCCTATTCTAGCGTTATTCACCAATATCTAAAAAGAACAAAATAAAGCGTTTATGAGGATCAAGTCGAGTACTACCGACTACGTCGGCATGCAGTGTTAAAATGAGAGTCAAAATACTAAAACACGAAATCATGTTGACGTAATTTCGAATTTTGCCGTGACGTTTGCATGAGCTCATCCCATGCGAATTTAAGCAATGCCAATGACGATAACGAGTACTGTATACTGTACATGGGTTTATTGATTCCCCGCGAATTTATTGAAAGAGAATAACAATTTAAGGGTGTTCGGACGTATTCAATTCCGTTTCTAGATAACCGGTTGCTAAGGACAGGTCATTTAGCGCGCACAATATACTTGGACACAGGGTCTTCGTTATATCCGCTCCCCGCGGGTATAACCAAAATATTTTAGGATAGGCTAAAAGGGATGACTCAAAAGGGTGTTTCGGTTTTTGTCTGGTCTTTATTTTTCTTGAGATTAGGGTTAGATATGGTCAGGGTTTAAGGTTAGGATTAAAGTTAGGATTACGAATGGGATTGGAATAGTTCTCGAAAATGTGAAGGTCTTTTGAGTCATCCATTCTTACCTTGTCCGATATTTTATGTGTCAAGTATGTTGGCAACTTCTTTCGTATGGTGAGGCCACATTGACGTCATCGACAAACACAAAAACTCTATAACTTTTGTCATGTTTGCCATTATGCTACATTTGTGAGTGTCATGTAAACCTAAATTACTTCCTACAATCAGCGTGATCAGCGATAAAACAAATAAGTAAATACATAAATTAGTTAATAAGTAAATAGATAAATAAATAAGTAAATAAATAAATAGATATATAAATAAAAATAAATAAACATATACAACGAAGACTAAGATACAGGGCTATGGGACAAGGTAGACACTCGACTACGGAAGTACTGTTATACAAGAAATAAAAGTGTCTGGAGGTAGATTGTTCCATTGAACTATAGTTCGGGAATAGAAAGAAAGCTTGTGTGAGGAGGTTTTAGTAGCCAGAGGTAAGAACGAGTAGGCGTGGTTATGTCTTGATCTGCGTGTGACTGCGCGGAGCTGATTTGTAGGATCCACAGCTATCAGATGGTTAATGATCTTAATGTTTTATTTTATTTTATTAGATTCGCCAATAATACACAACATAACTAAAATGAAATTACAGTAGCAAATAATACGTGGCAGGGTCACCGCAACATCCGAAGCCAATTACTACGGGCCAGATTAGAGTAACGTTAGCTGGGCATCAGCTCTTCTTAGTTGAAGGGAGCGCTTGTTAGTTGAAGGGAGTTTGCAGAGCTGTGGTAAGTTGAAGCAATTGAGATTCACAAGATCTGGCATGTCTAAATCCATGTTGTAAGTGATAAAGTATGTTACAAAATACCAAGGTATGCCGCATGCGTTGTCTCATCATATTACTCATAGTTAACCTAACCACAAGTATTCTTATATGTGTTTATAAATTACAAAAGTGTTATATGTGGTTTAACATCAAAAGTATCATACAACTTAGAGTGGACATTATGGCAACACAGAGAACAAAAATATCCTTGATTTCGCTAGGCTATTTCTACGTACCTTCTGCATTTTCAACCAATGCCAAATATTAAAATGTGATACAGTGGCCTGAAAACCGTTGTTGCAAGATGGCGGCATGGTACTCATCTGAAAATTAATAAAAATTTAGTTTAGCGAGAGTAGTCGAGCTCGGTTGAGCTTACATGCACGGAGTTTTACATTATTACTAATGACATTGATAGCATTTGCGCAAAGATAAAATACAGCCTCAAGAATATCAATCAGAATTGGATCATATTTGCAACTGCACATGTTTCTTGGTTTTTATTTGGGATGTGCTAAATGAGTTGTGAAGTGCGATACCGCTGCAGAACTATTATGGTGAACACATTTTTGTCTTCGACCACCCAAATCGACCACGGACTGCGCATGCCCAGGGTTAAATTAATCCCACAAGTATTATGTCTTACGTCAAAGAGTGAGTGTCAACCGTCGTGCATTGCGCGTTTGTGTTTATCTTTCCGTGCTAACTGTACGTGGTAAATTAATACTTCTGAAATTCGCCGAGTATTCTCATGAAACCCTATAGAGGCTTTCTTATTCATCCGCAATCCAAATACGTCCACTCGGACGTATATTGAACTTCATCACTTGGTCTTGCACGCTTCGCGTCAGTCAAGGTTGACATAATTCGAAACGAAAGTCAATAAAACGTCAAGTTTTGTGAAAAATGCAGAAATTATTACTTTCTAAGGTATATCTTCTTTCAATTAAAAGACAAAATGAATGATTTATATCAAGGATTGACAAGATATTTACGGATGCAGTTCACCAAGGGAATTTCGTGCATCGAAAAATGGCCGACCAAGCGTGCAATGCGTCACGGTTGACACTCACTCTTTAATCTATATGTTCACGCAATCTCTACGATATGATATAAGTACTAACCCCTATCGCAGATTTAGACCAACATTGAGTTTAACCCCCTCCCTGTGTTTTCCTCGGCCCATCTTGAAGGACTTTGGCAATAAAAAATCAGTAAATTTTAGATCAAAGTACGTAACTTAAATAGCCGGAGTATAGTAGTTTGTGGTTATAAAATGCTCGTAAAGTATATTAATTGCACTGTCAAAGTTGCTAACCTGAATCATTATCCGCTATGATGTATTTTCGATATGGGAAAAGCGAAATATTTATCTAGCCATCCTCATGTCTTTATAAGGCTGAAACTCAATTCAATTTATGAATGTCTTCCCTTTTCAATTGAATAACATCATTTTAAAAAGCATTCCGCGCAAACTCGACTACTCACAGAATAGTTTCAAGCCATCCTATAATATTCGCTCTGACGATCGCTTATTGCGCGAAACTCTGAATAACTGATTTTAACTTTTTTATCCATTTTAACCTTTTAACAATATTTTTACTCTACATCTGTATTGAGCACTTTATACTATATACCAATTAAATATCGCGTGTTTGTATATATAAATTATAAATATATGTATATATATATATATGTATATATAAATATATGTATATATATATAAATATATATGTATATATAAATATATGTATATATAAATATATGTATATATAAATATATTTATATATCTAATATATATAAGCCTGCACAACTAACAGGCGCTCTTTCCAGATCGAGCTAGCCAGCGCCAAAGGTGCGAGTGGGACTAGCAAACACACTCATTGCCAAACTTTTACGCGGCCAAGGCCTTTTCACAGGCTTAGAAGCCAGAAACTAACCGTTCAACCTTTCCTTTTGAATTACAAAGTGAAGTAATGCAGTTGTAAATGACGTTCTGTATATAGGGAAGAACATTGTAGGAATATATTTTTCTTGCTAAAGATTGATGTAAGATATTTTTCTCTTTGCATGGTGTTTTAGTGCATGCTTTTTTCCGGGCCTTTGGCACCCTCCCTGCATGATCGCGACTTCGCGAAGTGTACAAAATGGCGCTTCTCATCTATGCAATTCTAAAATCTGTATACGGTAACATCTCAGCTGAGAATGAAATTGAAGATTTTATATTTAAGTGTCTTGGCAGGTAAGAAACAAATTATTTATTTGATTATTTTGTCATATATAGCCTAAGCATTCTTACCTCTTCGTTCACAAACTTTTCCCAATAATCATAAATTCGCAGCCCCTTCTCATAGCCTAAGGTTGATGGATTCAATGTTGTATTGACAGTTAAAGCAACGTATAATAGTCGACTGCCATACTTATCTCCTATTAAAAAGTACCAAATATCATTATTAAAATAGATGGTTTTGATGTGATAGATCAAACACCAGTTTGAGTGTTTCATCAGGGGTTCCAAACACGAGAAAAAATGAAAACCGAGAGGCGTAACCCAGAGGTTTTTATTGTTTCGAGTGTTTGGAGTCCCCTGATGAAACACGATAAACGAGTGCTTGATGTTGCTTCTCAAACGAGTATGCATATGATGAAACACGATAAACGAATGTTTGATGTTGCTTCTCAAAAACGAGTACGTATATTTGTGTTACAATGATTTTAATATGGAGATAAAGAAATGTGATCCAGTTCACCAGCAAGTTTCCTATACAGGTTTTCATTGGGTATCAAAACTCGTGCATGTGATGTGGTATACATTCATGGAATGGCTATGATAATCATGAATTATTAATGAGATTGAGAAGGCTCCTTCTTCGTGTATACCAGACACATAATATTGCATCATTGAATTGTTAGCTTTAGAAGTAATATATCATACATGAGAGAGAAGCTAAAATCCCTATTAAATCCATAGTGAAGAGCAAAACTTCCAAAGTGTGTAGCTTTCGCACTATTTGCCCGATTAGTTTCAAACTTTGCACTTTTACTATTTTTAATATGATCTTTCTAGCTAAAACAGTTGTTTTTACCTCATATGAAAATTTGAAATAAAATTGCTACTGCGCATGGAACTCTGACTTCATCAGACAAATTCGTCTGATATTTACCCGCGCCGTCTGGAATGAGTTAAGAAAAAGCGATTTTGCTGTCGGATCAAGCAGAACTACAAAGTGTAAGACTGAGTTAAAGATTGAGTTAACATAAACGAGCAACTGTTGAAAGATGCAGACGGAACTTGTTTTTGCTTGTTAATGTTAGTACGAAAGGCGAAACCGGCTTCACTTTTGTCCAGCTCAAAGTTCCCTTGTCAATCAGCATTTTTTACCAGGTGAAGCAATGACTTTTTCAGCAGATTTGGTTTAATTGGTGTTTCTTGGCCGATTTCCGAGTAAAACTCGGGGATAATTCTGTGTGACTGTATATATATCAGCATTCTGTCTCGTACAATTTTTGGATATAGTTTCACAGTGATGTTTTTTTCTGAACCGTATCACTGCTATTTTTCCGCTTCACTGACGGAGCTGCTTGAGGTAGGAACTAAAACTTAGTGTTTTATTAGCCTCATTGAATAAGTATAATACTGTCACAGATTGACATTTGTTTGTTGTACGGAGGATGACGGTCAAGACTGCAGCTCGGACTGACAACAACTGACTTGTTTATTGTTAAAACAGTCTGCCGTCTTTTTTCGGGCAGAAACGTAAAATATTGAAAAGCATTTGTTTATATCTTCGACAATAAAGCTAAAAAGCTTTTAAATGTTGTCTTAAATGTTTGTTGTTCAAAGTATTCTGTTAAATAAAGTTTTTTTCACAAAATTACTTGTTGTTTTGATCGTGTCGCCGATTGCCGTCGACACCACCATCAAGAGTTTATAGCTATGAAATTAGAAAAATTCTTATATCTTACCTCGAAAACGTTTAACTCTATATTTAGTTGTTTCTTTAGTTTGTTTTTGAATAGCATTTTCTTTAGTTTCATTCGCTTTTTCGTACGTAATATCGATAAATCGAGAAGTCGCCATTTTTAAATCGCTGAAAATGTTATAGTCACCTCGCGCGAGGTGACTATTTAACAATTAGACAACGAGTCCGAGTTGTCTATGAGCGATTAGTATAATTTCTGAGCTTAAACGAGCTCTGATTGGCTAACTGGCCAGTAAATCTGAGACGATAGTCACCGCGTAGCGCGGTGACTATCACTTTACTAGAAATCATACTTGAAAAAGTGTTTTTTTGTAACAAGACTATATTTATTCGTTCCAGTCCCCTCTCGGAATCATCATTTTGATGTATGGTTTCTAAAACATGACGAATTTTTTTTCAAAATGGCGACTATATTATTATAACTAAAAAATCGTCGAAAAGGCTCAAAAACTTAGCATAAAGACATTGTATTTATCAGATTTCTCTCAAGATAGAACTGTCTAAGGGTGAGGAAGTTGTTTATCGTATAATTATTTGTATTTTTACGTCCGTTTTGATCGTTAGTGTGTTTTTGAAAGCTGTCAAGCGTGAAGAAAACATCGAGCATAACACAGTTTAAACTGTCTGTTTAAAACTTCTCAATTGAATGTTCAGTTCATGCCTGAAATTATACTAAAACAATTAGTCACCTCAGTCTCGGTGATTATCGTTATATTTACCTCGCCGCTTCGCGGCTCGGTAAATATTCAACGATAGTCACCTCGACTTCAGTGACTAATTGTTAAATAGTCAACGAAGGCGAAGCCTGAGTTGACTATTCGCTCATAGACAACGAGGACGAGTTGTCTAATTGTTTTAGTATACACCCTGTACCGTACAGGCTGTACCTAGATATATTAATTTCTAGAAAATAATCCATAAAATAATTTAAAATAATTTCATTCAATTTTAATTTATACGCACGCGCGAACTCACGCGACATCACCTGACATGTGTTTACGTGTCAGACGTCAGACGTCAGTCAGTGTCAAAAGCAAACCGTTTGGTGTTAAAATGTCCATAAAACATTCGTAAGAAAGAATTTCTTCTTAAAAGTTATCAAAGAAACGACTACCAAGGGAACAACAGTTCAACTGGAAACAATCATGCCTGACTGGTGTACATGTAGTTGTTCTTAAAGATTGACACTGTGCAGCCATGGAAATTGAACGATAGTGGAGCTCGCAGCTGGATATTTGTGGCTTGGTTTTCAACGCGAAGCTGGGCATCAGAGTTAGCCTGATCAGTTGTTTCAAGTGCCGAAGACGTTGGGAGTGATGATTGCATAAGGTCTGGTTTGCTGTAAGTAGAGCTGCAGCGACTAGACTGAATGGAAGAAGCGACTTAGAATATTCGACATGTTTTCCTTCTGCTGGAAAGAAGCCCTCGAGCTGTACGTACGACTGAATGGAGAGATCAGATTTGTGACCAGTGACAGCCTTGGTGTGCCTAGCCTCTATGTCGTGGTCGTACAAAACTGTGACAGACGTTTTTCTAGAGAGTTTTTCTAGTGCAAACTGACGAATAAGCTGTGTTATATAACCACTCGTGAGCGACAAGTAAAAACAGTTTATATTTCGTACTTTACCATTAAAAATCTTCATGCCATATTTTGTGGCCGTTTTAGTTTTCTCAGCGATAGAATTTTCTATCAAACTCTCAAACAATTCCTCGTAAACGTCTGCAAAACGAGAGTTTACTGCCATATTTTTTCAGGTTTCTTTTCATTTTTTCCAAACGTTGTCTATCACGAATAGACAACGGTTGAGTAGCCAATCAGAATGCAGCATTTGTAATAGACAATGGTTGGGTGTATACTAACACAAAATAGGCCGTCCATCTCGACCAATCACGGCACGAGAAACTCTATAGTCACCTGTCAATTTCTACTAAATATATTTAGTATCAACCAACTACACACGTAAAAATCTCACAGGCTGTAACAAGGTTGTTGGCTCAACAACCTTGTTACAGCCTGTTAACATGCTAGAACATGATTGTTGAAATAACAGCATTGTTCAAGCATGTTACAACATGCATGTTACAGCTTGGCGAATCGACAATGCTTGTTCATGCATGTTACAACAAGCAAAAACAAGCTTGATACAACAACCAAGTTCATGGTTGTTGTAACATTGCTGTTCTTGGATGTTATTTCATCATGCTCTGACAACATGTTGTATCATGCATGAACATGGCTGTTGATTTGACATGATAGTTTTATGTTGTTCCAACAGGCATGAACAAGGTTGTTTGTTCGACAGCATTGTTCATGCCTGTTGTGAGTACTCAACCGGTTTGAACCAGTTTATAATCAGGAATAATTTTGAATACATATATATCCACGCCATCCGAGAGCGAAATTTGAACAAGACAGTTTTAATATTTTTGTGCTGCTGTTTTCACGAAATTTAATGGTTTAATTCCTAACATTTATACCAAGAAAGACGAAGAAACAGAACTGGATATCCCGCCGCCAAAAGAGGCTGAAACTCGGTTCCACATTGTCTTGGGCATTGGAGATTGTTTTCGACTGCCACTATATACATATAGGCTGACTAGCGAATGGAAATTGAGATTATAAACGACAACGCATTTTTGGCTGAGTGGAAATTCACCGGCAGATCCGAAAATAACCATATTCTGTGCCAAGTTGCCAACGTGTCAAAGACTAAGAGCGGTTATTTTTCTTTGGCACTTTGCCTTTTTAGCTCGATTAATATTTCCAGTTAAAGTCTTTTCCTGTTTCCAAGGCGGAAGTCAGTCTTTAAAAAGGCTTCCAAGTTTTTCCAACGACATACAGTAAGTTAACTTAAGTAATTACATGGTCACTTCGGTTTCAGGTTCAGTCGAAGGCACGAAGCTGAAGGAAGAAATTAAGAAAACACTCGCGAAAGTGAAAACGAGGCTATTGCCTATTGGGGCAAGTTTATCTCGCCATGTTTGTTCATGAAGGAAAATGGTGAATAACTTCCGAACTACGGATTGTTGAAATACATCATGTACGTATGTTGTTAGAAATTTCATAAGCTTTCATTTGATGTATAGTTCAAGTCTGTGAGTTTTGTGTAACGTTTTAAAATGTTCAAAATGTTCGCACCATTGCTCGTCAAATAATTATAATGGCCAATAGACTTTCCACAAGTGTTTTAGGATATTAGATATTGTTTGCACAATGCTTAACGCACAAACTTGATCTATATATCAATCAAAAGATATTCTAAAGTACTATTTATGGTAAAGTTTTCTAGTTTCTTGCTTAAAGGGAAGTATTTTAAAAATGGGAAAAAAGTTTGAGATTTGCCTTTTCCGACAGGATGCACATGTATTAACTTAAAAGAGAACACGTAAAAAACAATATACTAGTCAAGTCTCTGCATGCAGAATGATATAAAATAAAGCTTAAGCTTAACTTACATCGACGTCGTTGTGGTTTGAATTTATGGATCGTAAATATTATACATTCTGTATTTATCTATTTTTTATATATTTTTAGATGCACGTTTGGAAATTTTACTCTATTACCCGTATTCAAGACCATTAGAGCAAGTTCTGAAAAAATCGACGTGAATGAACCAGGCCATGCACTGCAGAATGTGAAACTGATATTTGACATTCAAAGATGTTTAACACTGCAAGATCTTATAGTTTCTATTTTTATGGCTAAGGCTAGGGATCGCTTTCACAACATGACCACAATTCAAATTCGCGAAACCAACTTTTGAGACGGGCAAGCAGTGGCCTATGCCGTTTGAAGAATGACTTGTGGTCTTAATGTTTGTGGAAGCGAAGACTGATTATATTACAGGGTATTTTTGTATAAAAATGTATTGTAAGCTTGCCTATTTTGTGAATGTTTTTGTTATCTTTTGCAATAAAGCCCAAATATATTTTCAGGTGTTGTCAATATTTTTTGTTCGTCGTGCTGTTGCATGGCAACACACGATACACGGGGCCCCGCGAGAAGAACGCGTAGTAAACACGAGAAAATCTCGAGTTCAACAGTCAAAAACAGCATTGATATCATGCCTGAAATACGCTGTCAGAACAACCATGTTCTTGGATGTTATTTCATCACGCTAAATCAACGCTGTTATCATGCATGAAACATACTGTTTCAACAACGCTGTTCAAGCCTGTTCATTCATCAAGCCGTAAACAGCCTGTTCCAACAGGCAAGAACAAGCCTGTCAACAGGCAAGAACAAGCCTGTCAACAGCCATGTTCTTGCTGGCCAGCTCAAGCATGTTCTAGCCTGTCGATAACAGGCTTGTTTTTGCCTGTTGACAGGCAAAAACAAGCTGTGCGTTTTTACGCGTGTAGTGGCCTATTACAAATTCGGCATTTTGATTGGCTGAGCTACTCACTGTCTATTGGTGATAGACGGTGAGTAGCGTTACCCAATCACAAACCTTCTTATGCTGGAATATTCCTATTCTGACCAATCAGAAGTCACGACATATTCAAGCTACACGGCCAAACCTGGAATCTAGTCCAAACATGGCGTCCGCTAAAATTTATATACGAGTGATGAAATCATTAAAACATTGGCCCGAAAGTAATGGAAAATTGTTCAGTTTGACATTTTCGAATAAGAAAATGAATTCGCTTATGCCTATGGAGTATATCTATACCAAATGTGAAGCAAAGTAATTACAATCTCGTTTTTTGTGAGCGATTGTTTATCATGTGTCATCGAACAACTCTACATTTTGAATGGGGAGACTTCTACAAACAAAAAGGTAAAACTATCTGAAAATTTGGAACAATGTTAGAAAGGTTGTTTATGGTTGATACTAAAACAATTAGACAACTCGCCCTCGTTGTCTATGAGCAGATAGTCAACTCGGGCTTCGACCTCGTTGACTATCTGCTCATAGACAACTCGTTCTCGTTGTCTAATTGTTAAATATATATATATATATATATATATAATAGACAGTTCAGAAGTTAATATTTTACCTTGATTAACCGTCTTGTTTGTCAAAGTAGTCGGATCACGTTCTCCACCAATGAGATCTTTGTACTTCACGTAATCAAAACTGGTCCCATAATCCTTTGTTCCCCCTTGTGTCATGAAATAACCTGCACCAATTTCAAAAAATCTGTAGTACGTATCAGGTAAAGTCACATTATAAATTTCTGGGTTCGCCTCCATTAGTGCTCTCATTTGTTCTTCATTAATAGGAAAACTGAGTTTATATTTCGTTTTGTTGCTTTCCTCCTGAATATAAAGAAAAAAACATTGAAAAATATAAAAGTGTAAAATTCGTAGATTGCAAAAATAGTAGGAAAGGAAGACAGACTAGGACAGCCGGCTTTATCATTACAACACAGTCTTCATCATAACATGTTGAATAGCATCATTTTACAAAACAGGAAAATGATGATAATCATCATTCTAGGGAAAACTCAAAACAAACCATATTGACATCAATCTGCGCAACCAAATACCACAAACGTTATATTTTAAAGTGCCTATTTCATATATTGTTGTAAAATAAAGAGCTCTTGAACCTATAAAGACTAACCATTTACAACTTTTTCATATATCACTTCACTTTTTAGATATTAAGATTTGTTTGATATCTAAATGATCATACTTATGACATCACAATGCATAATGACTTATTGAAAAATTCTGCATACTTTACCATTATCACATCGAATCGTTTGATGATTTGCATATTTGATGTCATTGGATACATCCACGCACTTACACCTGCATTTCAAGTGATTTCATTACATAATCTCAAGGATATATCAAGCGTTTTCAATAAGTTATTATGCAGTGTGATGTCATAAGTATGATCATTTAGATATCAAACAAATCTTAATATCTCAAGAGTGAAGTAAGATATTGAAAAATGGTTAGTCTTTATAGTTTCCAGAATTTTTTCAAATAAAAGAATGAATGTTTCATTGCATAGGCACTTTAAACGTTAATCTGAAAGCTTGAAATGAGGCTGGAGATTAAGGTTAGTTTCATTTAGGATGATGATTATTATCATCTCATTGATGGTGATTCGTTTGAATCGGACAATATTTGGCCTTGTCAGACCAAGCGAAGTGGTCAATGGCGATTTGTCATCTGATACAGGTTTTTACTAAGGAAAAATAGGCACGTATGTTATGTACTTGGAATCTGTTTTCAGAGTTGAAATTGAGTAAATATTGGCCGAGATAACGTTTCAAAATTTCACGACGAAACTGCCCTTTGCCATTTACGATGTGTACAGATACACGGCTGAGGTCTGGGGACCATGGATGGGGAAACTCTAGAGGGGCATCTCCTTCGTGTACCGGACACACAATGGACACAGACTACGTCATAGACATATCAAGGTTATTTTCTCAAGATTCAGAAGCTTTACAAGAACAAAAACCCTGCCCATAACCCAAATAAAAACTCTAGTCCTAACCCTGAAATAAAGGAATACTAACCCTACTTTTAAACTAAATATTTCAACGACGTAATATTCTGTGTCCAGTACACGAAGTGAGAGCCTCTAAGAGGGATAGAAAAGCTGAAACGTATTTCTAGTTAGTATTATAAACTGTTTTTCCGTGTTTCTATAACTTGATGCAAATTGAAGGAAGACGGTTTGTGAGAGTAGAAAGCTGTTGTGTGAGACCGAAGGTCGAGGGTTTGTACGATTACTTAGAGTTGTCGCAATCTCTCCCAGTGTTTTCGTCAGACCACGCAAATATGGTAAAAATAAACACTGAACACATTTGAACAATAAAACGGAAAATGTATGAGCGAATATATATCTAATAATACATATCTATTTACAAAAAAAGCTAGTTGGACCCTTTTTCTCATGTTCGTACACCCAAACGAATCACAGGACAGCATTTTCCCTCTTCAAAAACGAAACTCGACCTTAAGGTAATTCCTCAGTAATTCTTTCCGAAATGGAAATTTGCTGAAACTTCCCAGTCTTAAAGTTATTGACATATTTATATTAAAACCAAAAAAAAAAAGTTGGGGTCACGGACCTTGTTTAGAAGATATGGCATATCACAGCTCACCTCTTACTCAATATGGTGACGTTATTGTGACCAATTTACGAGTTGAGTAAAAACCGCATTGCACAACTTTTTCTTGAATCTTTTGACAAAGAAAGTTTTTTATTTTTCGCAACTAGTAATTTTATACAAGAAAACATGGTATTTTAGGGGAAAAGAAACAGCTAACAGGATTTATTATGATAAAGAAAGGTCGTTTCCCATATTCTTTTTGACATGTTATTTGAAGAAAAATTCATCAAAAATGTAAAATATTGCAAGTTGTAGAAATGATTTTTCTCTAAGTTTCTGTTATAGCACGTAAAAGTGGAAGAAGAAAATAATTATTAAGGAACAAATTATGGTCACCGACCTTCTTTAAGAACTACGGCCTTAAATCGGAATTATCAAGTAGTTTACAAACCTACTTGCACAGGAGCCCTAGCTAGACTTGTGTAACCGTTCTCGGAAAAAATTGATTTTGTCCCTTAATAACTCTTCCCATACAGTACATTATTAGATTTGTCACTAAATTGTCCTAAAATGGTCGGAATATTTTGAAAGTGTTGCATAATGGCCATAATGTCCATAATTTTGGAAGTGTTGCATAATGGCCTTTCCGCAACGATTGCCGAACGCATCGGGTTACAATTGCGTTACCGCGCCAGATATGCGACACGTGCAATTTCATCACTCGCGCTGGCAACGCAATGAAATTTGACCCGTTGCGTTGCCGGCGCGAGAAAAAATCGCACGTGTCACCCGACCTTTACGCCCGTTTTAAACGTCGAACAGTTGACGAATTTCGCCAGTCGAATTCATAAAATTCGTCGTTAGCGCGACGTCTAAAACCAACTTTTAATCGAATTCGTCCCAGACGAATTATTCGTCTAAGCCAGACGCACTATACGTCTTCTGTTCGTCGCTGTTTTAGACGTCGCACTAACGACGAAACGAAAACATAACAATTTTATAACGTCTATTTTGATTGGCTCATAATGTCTGAGCCAGTGGCGGGAATATGTAGGAAGTACTGGCGGGAACGAAACAACGATGGCGAGTCTCATTTCATGTTCATTTTGTAAAGAAACGACCAAATATTCTTGTATTATTTGTGGTACACCCGCATGTTTACGACCAGAATGTTCAGTTTTCGAATCCGAAGAGGAAACTCCCGGTTGGGAGCAGTTTAAAACTGTTGGATATTGCCTACAGTGTCGTATACAGCCACTAGACTCACTAGAGAAAGGCTCCGATGAAGATGAAACACCATGGAATGGACGTGATAAGGATGCAGCAGGTACACATGATACATATGGCTCATCTTCTCAATCATCAGCACACGGAACACCACAACCGCGAAGCAATGGTAATCAGAAACGATCTGGTCGGAAATGGCACAATCATGAGATAAGTTATATGGTAGATATTATCGTAAACTCCAAGGAATTTACCCGTAACCTGATATTCACCAACACCAAGAAGCATAAAAACACAGAGATTTACGAAGCTGTATTAGCCCAGTTGAATGGCAAGTATAAAGAAGTACATGGACAGGATTTCCCTTATGGTGTGTTGGCATATGCAAGAAAGCTTGTCTTACAATCAATACAGCAACAGGTATTAAACGTTTTGTCGACGATAAAGATTATGGTGAATGGTTTACTGTCCTGTATCCGCTCATTAAATCTAGAGACTCGTGTCAGCCAGATAGGGCTGTTGAACCATCAGCCGATGGTTCTGATGGGGACAGTGATACAACTGTGACAACAGATATCTCTGGGGAGAATGATGCTAATGGAGATAAAACATTGTTTGTCCCAGTAAAGAAAGCACGTACTTCCAAGAGACAGAAAATTGATCCAATACTTCAAACCCATGAACTGCTGAAAAAGGTTATTGAAAATGACCCAACTAAAGATTTACTACTAATCATGAAAGAAGAATTGAAGCAGTCCAGGGAACAGGATAATAGATACTTTCAGATGCTTTGTGGTATGATGTCATCTGCTCACAACACACACTTGCCACAAAACCAAATGTTTTTTCCTCCTAGTAATTCACAAGCTCCCTCTCCCAGTCTCCCTCATGCATTCCCCATTGCATTTGATGCTGGATCCAGTGCATATGGTGTGTATTGGAATGGAACATTGGCCCAATGTTCCATTCCAATACACACCATATGCACTGGATCCAGCATCAAATGCAATGTATTAATAATCATGGTAGTGAAACCCACACATCCCGGTCAATATCCCCTGAATCTCAACCACAATACCAACAACTGTGAAAAACTAGGAGTTCAGTCATATTGATATTATTATAGTATAGTTATCTTGTACTGTAAAAGTTGGTGTTGAATTGTTCATGATATATATATCTAAGGGTTCAGATTTTGTTCGTGTACTAACCTCCCCAATATTTTTGATGTGTTTAAAATTGACTGAAAGTTTCACGAGGGATCAGAATGCCCTTTCTTCCAGACTAATTGATCAATTATAGTCATCTGCAATAAAAAACATCTTCCACTGCCTCTGGATATATCCATGTATATTGTGTTTGCTAAATATAGATACTTAAATTCTGTTAATATAGTAGTGACATATGATCGATAACTGTTGAAAACAAACAACTGATAATCAAGTTACCTTGTTCAATTTGCAGGAGTCTTGCTGTTATATAGTTTTGCACAAGAACTATTAATCAGCTGCAAACTTTATATTACAATGTTTATGTGTTTGAAGTTGTTATTCTTAGGGAAGGTTGGTGGTCTCCAAAATTTATATATTAAAAACATCTGACCAACCCCCTCATCAATTGTTAAAATATATTTATTATACCCTCCCCCCTCTCCAACCAATTCTTGATGTGAAAAATGCATGTAATCATGTAAAGGCTAGTTTATTCTATTTGATCAACTGGTCAATGACATAAATAATGTTGATATTGAAATAAAAGTAATTATAGTGAGAACTTTTACAGCTACATGTATATAAATATATTTACTATACCATCCAACACCATGTTGATTTTTAATGTTTAATAATATAAATGTAGTGCTTTTATTTACAGATTTTACAAATGTTATAGACACAGTTCTTCAAATGGAGCTTCAATATAATATTAACAATCTTTCAAACCATTTTTTTTTGCTTCGATAAAATTTTCCTCCGAGTAATTGTCCTCTCTTAAATATTTTGTTTAAATGCCTAAGAAAAGTTTGAAACCCCTTTTTAATCTGAGAAATACGTTGCCCCCCATTTTCCCACCCGCCCCCCCCCCCCCCCCCCACAACCATAAATAATGAACCTTCCCTTATGATTTGAAAATGTTATGTTGTAAAATAGCAACAAATCATTATATTTGAAATTGTTTATTTATTTGAAAGAACAAAATATAAACTGTTTCCTTATTTAATTATAGAATTACAATTGGATAACATGCCACGTTATTGAACAACCATGCATATATATATATATATATATATATATATATATATATATATATATATATATATATATATATATATGTTGTATGTTGTAACAGCAGCTTTGTAAGCTACTGAATATCATATTAATGGAAATATTAAAATGTTCAACACAAAAGAACACATTCAAGTGTGTTATACTTTCAGATCTGCTCCAAGCAGCAAAAAAACTGGACTTAGTTCAAATAACACCATGCCCCTGTTTCTCATCCCAAAATGTTATCCTCAGAGCAGCTCTGATTTTTTTTGCTTGAGAAGAATTATCTGCAACCCTGGTGCATTGCCTCATGTTTAATAGCTCTCTTATCCTTTCTCTGTCTCTTCGTTCGTGGGAAACTGGATCAACTGTAAGGTCCAGTTCAGTTGAGATTATATCACTCGCTTCAATGCAAACAATGTGTAATACAATACAGGCAAGTGTTACCAGTTTCACCGTGTCTTCATCACACTCACACTTTCGGTACAGCACTCTCCACCTGCTTTTTAATGAACCAAATGCACATTCACAAGTCATTCTTGCCCTGCTAAGGCGGTAGTTGAAATTTCTTTCTTCAGGATTTGCAACACCATGACAATATGGTTTCATTAACCATGTTGTAAGTGGAAAGGCAGGGTCTCCTAGAATCAAGGGATACACTTTAGCTGCCCCAACCTGTTTGGCAATAGATGGTATAACATTGTTCTCTGTGATGTCCTGCCACACTTTGGTTGATTGAAATATTAACGAATCATGTGAATTTCCAGGAAATCCAACACTTGCCCATACAAATCGTTTTTTGGCATCTACAATAGCCATTAACACAACAGAATAAAATTTTTTAAAGTTATGATATTCTTTGGTGGCTTCTTGACCACCCCAAGGGCATTTAATTGAGATATGGCAACCATCAACAGATGCCCAAGAGCAAGGGAATTGCCAGTTTTCCTCCATATCTAACATCTTCTCTATAAAATCTTGCCTTGTCTTGGGAAAATATTTGTCGACTGAATTTTTCCACATGTTTTTAACAATTGCAGTAAGCTCGGATATTGTTTGGAGATAATCTCCTCTACCAATTCTATATAGACATACCCCAGTCTGCACTCCGGTGATATTGGTAGTTCTGTAACAATGCTTCGTTCGAGATCTGGTCTAATCTGTTGTAAGATCCTTTCGAATGTTTGC